>OMNZ01020974.1:1916-18837 GCA_900303255.1 Lesueurigobius sanzi | reverse complement strand
TACAAATCATCTTTTTAAACTTGAAGTGCATATTGTAATAATGACTTAATTGTATGAATAATATCTGTGGAAAGTACTAAAAGTTGAGAAAAAGAGTTATTTTTATTGAAATAGTCAGTGACAGATAGAGGTAAAGTTCCATAGGATTCGGACTCACTGGTTTCTCATTGGTATAATATGACACGGCCGATGGAGTGTTTACCTCTACATACAGTATGCCACTTTCTGTGCCCATGTCCAATAAGGAAGTGAAAAACAACATTATAATGTCATACCAGGAAGAACTAATGTCTAATGTGTCATATGCACTTTAAGGGGAGACACTTTGGGTCCATTTTGACTTTGATAATATTGTAAAACTGCATTACAGTATACTGTGCATAAGAGCAGGGCCGGCCCAAGCAATTCAGGGGGGGAATTATGTCATGGGGCCCTCACAACTTCAATTTAATTACAGATAAATATACATTGCAATAAATCCAACACATTTGGACATTTCTCCACTCTCACTCTCTCCCCCCTCTCTCCCAATCTGATTTCCCTCCCTCTTTCCTCTCTCTCCATCCCTCTCTCCTCCCTTTCATCACCCTATCTATCCTCCCTCTTACTCTCTCTCTCCTCCCTCTATCTCTCCTCTCTCTATATATTGCATTAAATCCAACAGTCAATTTCTCCACTCCTCCCTCTCCCTCGCTCTCTCTCCTCCCTCTCTCACCCCCTATGTCTCTCCTCCCACTCCCTCTCTCCTCTCTTTCCTCTCCCTCTCTCCTCTCTTTCCTCTCTCTCTCCCTCCCTCTCTATTCTGAGTGAGTTTGTTTCATGAATGAGGCGCACTGTTTTTATATAGTAACAGTAACATCCTTAGTCACCTGTAGTCGCCTTAAGTATAGTATGTGACACAACAACTATCTGCACAAATAATGCCACATCCTCCTTAAACTGGGGAGAATAAGGAGATTGTGATCTGGGGCTCATCACTGAACCGTTTCTCTTGAGTCCTCACACAGACAGTAACTCACACAGGCCTCATTAGCTCATACAGCAGCTCCGTCTGACATGGAGCAGTATCATGGACGATTACAACAACCACCACAACCCACTGCACAGGGTTTTAATGTCAACTCCATCCCACGAGCTGTCACTGATCAGCTCATTTGCAAAGGACACTCCTACGCAAAACATTAGCCCCTGTTATTAGTGACATGTCCATTAAAACTCAACACCAACTCAAACCAGAAAGCCACTCCGACAAGTAGAACACTAGTTTGTACAAATGGGTGATCATTCAACACTGGCTGAAGACAATGATGGCTCACAATAGAGTCACAATACTTCAGTACTTTATTAATAGAATTTACAGCAATCCGTTTGTGTAGGTTCTCAGTCGAAGAATGTACAGTTAATTGTATCTGATGTTTTTCCTGGTGGTGGAATGAAATGAGTTTTGAACTATGCATCTTAATAGAAAGCCTTTTTCACTCATAAGTGGCTAAGTAAGGCTAAGTTGGTAGCATTGTAGCTACAGTGAAACAAAAATATGGCCCTAACAGTTGTGAAACGTGTGATATGTTATATGTTATCAAAATTAAGAGAGAAAGAGGTACACGTTTTGGAAAAATAACAGATCGAGCTCCTCCCTCTCCCTTCCTGATTGGTCGGCTGTTTTCAAATCACAAATGATTGCAAGCCAGCACGGGGAAAGTTCTTGTCATTGGTCAAAGCGACAGCCTACAGGGACTCTAGTTGCTGAGATCAGAGAAGGAGGGACTGGAGAATAAATGTATTTACAAACTTTACATAAAATTCAAGGCCAAGTGGTTTGCACATTTAATAAAATGTGTACTACATTTAGACTCACTTTTTAATACTCTCATCCCTGTGAAGAGCTGGAGAGACAATGCTCCATTCAGACCAAACGTTGTGTGGGCTTCAAAGGCGTTGGGTTTACATTCAAAATGAATGGTGATGCGCGTCAGGGGCGTCCTGAGCTTTGCCTTTCAAGCTTTTCTCACGTTTCAAGTGTCTGCCGCATGTCACAAGCTTTGGTGTCCCAGGTGTCAAAAAAGTTGACAAATGTTGAACTTTTTGAGCTTCTCTCGGCGCGGCAACCAATCAGAGAGAGGCTCGCTCTAGTGATGCATTTCACGTGATGAATCCAGGAAGAAGCAGGAAACGAGGGAGAAGCAGCTATCACCGCACTTCTCTCCTCATGACATAACATTTACAGTGTTTACATCCTGTCTATGCTCTCACGTGAATCATACGGCCATCTTAGCCACTGCGAGTCAAAAACTGCCCTGATTTTAACAAAATATATATCGCGGCTCTATAGCCGCTGTCTACCTGCTGCGCGGTCACCCCCCTCCCCCCTTCCTCTCACCTCTTCACTGAAGGAGAGAAAAAAGAGGGCAGGGCTTATTATATACATCCATGGGCAGAGGGCCGAAGGAGCAGGGTACAAGAGTGTACATTGGAACACATATATGAAGGAGTGCAGAAAAGAGAATGAGAATGTGAGGGCAAGTGTATGAGAACCGTGGGGAATCAATCAATCCTCCCAACTGATGACTTTGGTGACAGGCGTCAACTTCAAAATAAACAAGCGTCCAAATCAGTAAACAATGAAAGCAAACAAGGTGAACAAAAAAAAAAAGTGGTATAGGGCCTTTACGTTCCAAACCCACAAACCATAATTACAGTACAGTGTTTTAAAAAGCACTACCTTTGTGTCAATGTAATCTATGCTAAATAATGTACTTGTGATTCTGTAAGTTTGTACCATGAAAGGGACGACATTGCAAAGTAGCCTTGGCTATAAATGTACATACTTGTTCCTACCAAATTAATTCACAAATAAAATAAAAAATGTCCAATGTCTATTTAATTACACAGACTTGTATATGCCTTTAGTTTATTATAGGACAAATAGAGAGAAAAGAGAACAATCAAGGTTTTAATGAAGGCAAATTGTGTAATGTTTGAAAAGCTTACATTTGCTGTATTGATGCAAAGTAGCGTCTATTATGCGTTCAATATTTGTCCAGTTAAAACACTGAACACCAAACGCATACAGAGTGTAAAAGGGGAAAGGAGCCGCGCCAGAGCCACTGCGCACCTTCTGCCACACAAACATCTTGGGGCGAGGCCTTTGAGTCCTCCGTAGTTGTAAAAGGTCAGCGTGTTTTGATGCAACACTCCCTGGACGTCAGGGGAAAGCCCTGGAGACCGGGCCGCACGTGTCACCAAATTATCCACTGCCAAGTCCTTTCACTACGCCCACTGTTTATTTTACTTACTTTATTTACATCCCTGTGTGAAAACACTTTGTTATGCAACCTGCAGTCTGAGTGCAAGATCGCAGAGCCTCCTTCATGCATCAGAGGAAACACCCTTTTAAAAGATCCTATCATGCATTATTCAGGCTAATACTTTTGGACACCTTTGCAGTGGTTTTAAAGCTTTAAATATTCGAAACGTGCGCACAACTGATGAGAGGAATTGTTATCGGCAGAGGGCACACGGACTCAAGATTAAAGGACTAATACTGTAGCAGATGCAATTTACTTGTATTGGACAAACTGTGTAGCAAAGGCATTTACACATAAATGATCAAAACAAGCCTGCTGAATGCAGTCTTAATTTCGTCAACTGAAATATTTTCTCATAATTTATGTCAAAGTGATGTTTTTGCTGACAAATATTAGACTAAAAGTGAATTAAAACTAGTTAATGAGACTAAAACAGATACCAAATAAAGACAGAAGGGACTAAATACATCTGAACTTCAGTGACACAGGTTGAAAAAGCTTTCATCATTTACTGCAAGTTCACTGTCAAAGGAACAGGTTTTTGCTTTATTCATGAACTTTCACCTAGAAAAGAATATATTTATCCTGTGAAGAAAATCTTTACAAAAAGGGGTGCAATTGTTGCACTCATCAACGTTTCTCCACAGTACTTGGGACCTTGTAACTTAAATGACCATTTTCTCCACATCTTCATTTTATAAAACAACAAAGATGATGATGATGTTTGGGTCAGTACATGTAGTGCAGGTGCTCTTCAAGGATCCAGGTAGAGCATCAAGCCCAAAAGGAGCTGTTCTAAGGCACTTTGACTAAAATCCTTTATTGTAACCAGGACATTGCCGACACGCTTCGACCGCGCTCATGGTGGAAACGCATCGGCAATAACATCTCCACATCGCTCCTACAGGCCCCCCCCCCCATGGGGAGTGCCCGAGCTGTTGAAGACCTGAACAACTGCCGTCATCACGGGGACTGGACAGCATTAGGGGGACCAGACGGCGTTGGCTCAGCCTGCGGCTCGGGTTGAACACTGCTGCGGGACTCTTGTCTGCCTGAGGCCATCTCCCAGTTCACCACTGGCCCATCCGTCCATAGGAGTGGATCCCTCCCTAAACTGGTTCTCCTCGAGGTTTCCTAATTTTCTCACATGTGGTTTTAAGGGTTGTTCCTCACCATGGAGGAAGGTCTAAGGATGTGGGATACTCTAAGATACTTGTTATGTCTGATTTACTTATTTACGGGACATTACATCGGGTTGTGACATTTCATTTGTGTGTGACTTATTTTGATCATTCTTGATGATAGTGACTTGTTTTTGTCCATACCGACCTTTGAGATGACTCCTGTTGTGATATTTATACAAAAATAAATTGATTGATTACTTTCTAGTCATGTAATAAACCTTAAGGTTTGTTTCATTCCTAGTCTGACTCATTGACTTTTGAGTCATAATTTTATTTTTGGATGAAAATATAAAACTTGCAATACATTTTCTTCTTTTATTTATGTCACTAATATACCACAAAAGTTTGAAATAGATACAGTATCACTGAATTTTTTCTCCGTTATTCACCTTCAGTGTCTCCCCTTAAACATGACTAGAGATAAGAGATAAGATAATACTTTATTGCTCTCACAATGGAGAAATTCACTGGTTACAACAGCTCTTAAGATAAGATCACTAAAACTAAATTAAAATATGTCAAATTGAACACTTGGTGAGTGTAAAAGATACACACCTAAAACATGCTCAAATGAAACAATGAAACAAACACAGCTCGAGTTTTTCCTAAGCTTAGGCTTAATAGCTAAAATGGTAAATTTAGCATCAGATACACACCCTCTTTTGCTCTTAAAGTGGTAGAAAGGTTAAACCACAGACATATGATCATAAAAACAATGTTGTAATGGGTTCATTGGAAGTTCATTTCATCTCTCTACAACAGTGAGCGTGTTGGTAAACGGCGTGCCCTCTGGGGCTGAATAAAGTTGATTTAACAGTATTGACAGAGCATTAGCAGATCTGAGCGGTTAAGAGTGGGCTGGGTAATGTGTCGCCCGCTGATGCCGTAGCGCTGCCTCAGGGATACAACTACACGACAGAGACGAGAGGAGCCCGGCACTTTGAACCAAGGCCTAAAGAGCTCAACTCATGTGTGGCAATGAGAGGCAGGCAGTCTGTGCGTGTGGAGAACGGTATGTGATAAAAGAATGGAAGTACTAAGGGTGATGGAGAAACAAGATGAGGGGACTGATTTTAGAAAGGAAGGAGTATAGGAAGATGGACGCTGTTTTTGAGTACTTCTAAAAGTTGTTTTTTGCTGTAATACTCCATAAATCAGGGGCAGGCAAGTTTGCTCAGCCATAGGTCGCTTTTTGTCCCCAATAAAAATATACGCAAAACTTTGCCAAGTACAAATAGTAATGCTGTTCCTCACATAGAATAGTGCGTTCCCACCAAAAGCGACCATGTGTTAAGCCTATGTGTGAGTTTGCATCTGACAGCCTGTCTGACAGCAGCGCATTTGAGCTTCTAACTATACTGCAGATGTATTCAGCAATGACACGTGTTTGGTGTGTACATGGCATAAAGCGGGGGTCTAGGAGTCCCCCCCAGAAAAACATTTTCAGCAATTTATCCAGTATTTTTAGTATTTTATGGTGTTTAGATCTCTGTCATGTTCAGTCGTGTATATCAAAATGATCGGGGGGGGCAGAGGATAGGCGCTAAAGGTCTGGATTTCTTCTCCGGGCCTGATGCTGCCTAACCTTGCAAAAAGTCTTTACCTGTAGTATATATACAGTCTGGTGTCAAAAGGTTGCATTTATAACAGAGAGACACAGAACTCTCTGAGACAATGTCCAAGTTAAGTCCAAAGCTGGATCCCAATTCCTCAGATGGGTAAGAGCTCTAAGCCAAAACCGTCCACCATGATAAGCACTGTCTGACCTCAGGAGGTTCCTTACCAGTGGTAGGGAGCTAGGATAGGAGTCAGAATGCTTCCGATCATAGCTCCTTTAGCATAGTTTAGCATAGGGATCTCGGGAG
The DNA here is from genome assembly GCA_900303255.1 of Lesueurigobius sanzi. Taxonomy (NCBI): domain Eukaryota; kingdom Metazoa; phylum Chordata; class Actinopteri; order Gobiiformes; family Gobiidae; genus Lesueurigobius; species Lesueurigobius sanzi. The sequence goes on along the minus strand of OMNZ01020974.1, from coordinate 12,480 downwards.
TGTCCTCACCAGTGGTAAGGAGCTATGAGGCATCCCACAATCCTTTGTGCATGCAGTAGAATAAGGAGCGTATTTTGTATTCTGGAGTGTGGGAGTTAGTTTCTTTAATCAGCTGTTTTCGTCGTAACTTCCTGTCGTTTCCACTGCTGGATGAGGATGGTCGGATTGATCAAACGCAGCTGATAGCTCCTGTTGCTAACTGCATGGAGATCTTAAGGTTGACCCCAGGCAAAGGAACAGAAGGTAAGATCCAGAGCCAGGAGCTATAATTTGAGTCTTTTGGTCCCAAGTCCAAGTCAAGTCCCAAGCCTTTGAACGCAAATCCAAGTCAAGCCACAGGTCCCGAAGTTTTAATGTTTTATGATGCTAATTTTGGAACAATAAATCAGGAATAATAATGGGGACACTTTTTTGAAACAAATAACAAAGCCCAAATTAAAAATCCATTAGGAAATCACAAGTCCAAATCAAGTCTCATGTCTTTAGAGTCCAAGTTAAGTCATAAGACTCTAACAACAGCGACCTAAGTGCGATTCAAGTCCGAGCCCATTTCTCATTTATAAAGCCTTAGTTTGTTGATCACATTGCATGGCAGAGATAACACTAACTTTGAATATACATACGTAGTTTACTTTGTTGGGCAGGTCATACAGTATTTTTTAAAAGTTACACGAGAAACTCCCCTGCGCATATTTCCTGTCTGTTGTGATTGTGCGGCGTATAAATATTTGGAAGCACATTATACCAATAAACCCCACTCCACACAGAAATGCAAATGAGACACTGGCTTTGAAGCTGACATGACTTATTCAGCTCCTATTGATGCACAAAGACTGGTACTGCAGCAGTGGTTTAGCTTTCAGCTTTCTGTGGATCATGTGACTATAGGGAGTCTGGGGTCGGGCTAAATGCATTTATGGGAAGTTGGTGGTGTTTATGTTAACTTACTGAAAGTGCACAAAGAAACTGACTTGTGCTCTGGAAATAGATTGATAATAGTGTATGCAACAAAACAAAAAGTGTTTCTGGATTGCTTTGATCAGAGTCCTTAAAATGTTGAAATAATAACAGTGTATAACAAACTGTGCCCAAATCCTTTCTCAAATATATATATTTCTCTTTTATTCTCAGTAAATACACAAACACAATGCAGTCTGAAACATCACTCGCCCTCCTCTAACAACTCCATCATCCCCCCTCCCCCTGCTCCCTCCCCCTTTGTCCAAAATATGTCCGTCTTTATCACATGTGACAGAGCAGGAAGGGCCCGTCTCCAGCAGGTAATGATTTTTTGTTCTTATTCCTGCTTTGAGTGGGATCAAAGTAGTGTTGGTTATCAGGCCATTTATTACCCTGCCAGCCAGCCACTCAGCCGTCTGCGCAAATGCAATCTGCCCTGATTCACACAATTACCCCGGGATAGAGGCCGGAAGAGGGAGCCTCCGTGTGCTACACTGGGTCACAGATAGTTTAAGGCTCAAAGACCAGGAGACAAGACGCCGCTTTGTGTGTGCGTGCGATATGGTTTCGCAACATACCAGTGTAATTTGGTATTTACAGAACCTCTAAATGGACATTCGGTTAAGTTGACTGTGTTTCTCAAACTGTGGTACGTGGTAAATGGGCTTCTTCGGGTGATATTCAGGGTCATCTGAAATTGTGCGCTTAATTTGAGTGTTTTTCTAGTTTAGAAATGAGTTACACTCAGTTTAGAGATAAGTTAGGCCTATTTCAGACCCAATTTATGCTTGATTTGATCCTGGCCTGGTGGTAATCGGATGGTCAAATCTTTTACGAGGTCGCACTCGGTGTGAATAGTTTGATAACCACTGAATTAAGCTCAATTGTCAAAGATCTTCAATAAAACTCTAGATCAGACATAGCGGCCATATAAAAACAGGAACACAGACAGTTTTCATTGATAACACATCTGTATTTAAGATACAGTAATTGTTTTTGTTGTATTGCTGGTAAGTCTAGGTATCTCAGTCAAGACATTTTTATGCTAAAATGTGGGGTATTGTAAACCGCAGTCTTGGCACTATTTTGCACGATTCATTCTACTGTATCACTGTCTCAAGAGCACTAGCTAAATATTCATCAAATTATGTATATTGTCTTCTTTCAGCACTGTGTGCATACAAGCAACATCCTTATTTAGTAGGCCAGAATAGGGAGGTATTGATGTACTTTTTAGCATATACAGCACTAGCTCCTTCAAAGAAATGATAACATGAAATATATGAAATCAAGCAATATAATCAAATTCATTTTCTTGCTTTTCTTGATAAGGTCAAACATTTGTGAAGGTTCTCAGTCGTACAGGTGTTGTCCATCGTAGGCAAAAAATCTTCAGTCTTCATCTGTACTCTGGAGTTGAAGTGTAAGCTATTACAAAGTGTAAGCTATTACAAAGTGTAGGCTATTACGACTGAGAACCTTCACAAACGTATTGCTGCCAACTTCGGGAGAGACACCCTTGACCTGGCACGCAAGTGGGAAAGAACCAGCACTACACTTCAACTACAGAGTACAGATGAAGACTGAAGAATTTTTGCCTATAAGGTCAAACAGTATTTATAAAAAAGTTATGAAATTAACAGAATTATTTTAACCTCTTAAACCCTATAGGACCCAAATTGGGCACCTGTTGGGGTTTAAGAGGTTAAAAAGCATATAAATAAGTTCAATTTCCTATTGGTTTACATTGCACTATAGGGTCAAAAGGACAATCACAACATGGCCGCCAGAGCTTGCTATTCATTCCAAAGTATTACTATGGCCATGCCCGGTCTAGAGTTTTATTATTGCCAGTATTTAAAAACTTTAAAAATATATATATTACGATATGTTTAAGAAATCATAAAGATACAGCATTTCTTGATTGACAAATTTTGTAATAGGCCACATTGTGAATATACAGTATTATTCCCAGGACCATCATTGCAACAGTAAAGCCAATTTTCACATTTTGCATATATACGCCATTGTTTTATGAAGGGGTATAGTCAGACTCTCCTTTCTATGCCTCAAAATAGTTTCCTCAATGAATTCTCATGAATCTAAAACAGTAACCAGCAATTACACATCAATATTTTGTCCTCCCATTAGAGCTCTGACTCTTTCAACCGTCTTCAATTCATCACGTAGTTAGCAGCCTTCTTCACACCTCACAGAAACTAATGCACAGTGCTCAGATCTTTGGGCTATCACTTACACCACAAATAAATGCCAGACACATTCATCTCCTCGCCATGTTTTTCCCAGTCGCTCCGATCTTCCATTACGACTTCATTACGGGCTTTACAGTGGCGTTGTGTGCATTCTTAACTGGGGCTCTTCTCACTTCCTAAAGAGCTCATCACTTCCCCACTTCTCCCGGATTCATTTAACTAATGAACCATATTGTTGGTTTTCCAGATCAGGCCTGAACACCAGCAGATGCTTCAGCGACATCGTGCGAGTCCCGCAGTGACTAATGCAGCGTCTCCTTTAGGTCAGAGAAGCTACAGCAATTACAACCATTAGCATGTGGGGGGGCGGGGGGGTATCCATTTGTGGGAGAATTGATCATACCGATTTCACACTGTCAGAAAAAAAATGTCCTTTCAGTAACACTTTATAATAACTGCACACTATTAAGCAAAGCATTGGTTGATAGTTAATGCATTACTCATAGCACTTCTCATCATTTACCACCGTTTATAAATGCAAAGATCGTGATAAATGACTTTTCGGATCAGGAATATGGTTAGACTCGATAATACATCTCGCACCAAACCCTTTCTTAACCTAAACTTTGCCGACTTGTGCCTTAAAAGGAGAGAAAAGGAGAAATGGTGAGCAGTGTTTGCATATACAGTAGGTGCTAGCAATTGGTCGGACGGGGCTTTTCAGTGTGGAGTTCGCATGTTCTCCCCGTGTAGGTTTCCTCTGGGTGCTACGGTTTCCCCTACCACTAAGAACATGTACAATAGGTCAGGATGAATGAATGAGAGTGAATGGTTAGTGGTGGTCAGAGGGGCCGATGGCACAGAATGGCGCCCTCACTTCCGTCACTGCTGAGTATGGGGTGAATGAATAATGTGTACAGAGTGGCGCTTTGAGAAACTTGGTAATCAGGCTTGAAAAGCGCAATACAAGTGCAAGCCATTTGAATTTGAATTAACCATTGCGATTGGCTCTGGCGGTATCCGTGACGTTTACAAAGATTTGCCTACGTCAGCGATCCTGCTACGTCTCGCACACGCCCCCATAGCAACTTGGAATAGCGAGAGAGCATCTTTATATCCATTTGGTTTGCAATTTATAAGCATATACCATTTACTTAGAATTTAGTTAGAATATGTAGCATAGCTTTTTGTTGTATAGATGTAACTATTTAGTGTTCAAAAGTGTAGTTTTAGGTTTAGTTGTTAGTGTTAGATTAGTTGCATTTAGCAAAGACCATCTGTTAGCAATAGTTAATTTAGCGTTCTCCATATTTACTTGCTGCTATTGCGCCAGCCCAGACTCCGCCCACACACTCACCCCCCACACGTCACTCCAAAGCCTTAGCCACGCCCCTTTCGCAGCAATTTTTTAATTTTGGGTGTGGATGGAGAAAGCCTCTGGCCCGCCCTGTTAGGCTCTTTTTACTGAGGACAAATTAGAAGAAAAGGGTTATTTTTATTGACATTTTTAAGTTAGTGACAGATAGAGGGAAAGTTCCATACGATTCTGACTCATTTCTCTTTGGTATAACCTGGTTGGCACAGGAACCGTTGGATTGTTTACCTCTACGTATGTCACTTCCTGTCTCAATGTCCAATAACGATTAGAACAATAAACATTGCAAAAAGAGTTAAACTAGGGAAAGGGAAATGTTTAGCAAAATCTACTGTATATTTGTGTCAACAATGCTGTCGTGAAAATGTTGTCTAATGTGTCATATGCATTTTAAGGAAGCTTTACAAAAGTATTTACCAATGCTTTACAAATGTAGCTTTTACAAATGAGAAAATGCTTAGTGTGTAGTTCTTAGAATGTGTTTCCAAACTTTCAAGTAAAAATGATCAAGGGAAAAAGCGTATTATGCAAGGCTTGTAGCTCTCTTCCATACAGTAGCTGTTCTCTCCCTCCAGTTTTGGGACACTGTACACTGTGCTAATGTACTCTGCATTGGGTTTCACTGTACAGCGGGAGTCATCAAAAACAGCAAGGAAACAGGCCACATTTCTGCCCTAGCCCAGCACTTCCGCATGTGTCTGCGGGTGTGCACGTGTGTGTGCGGCTGATGAGAGGAGCCGCTCAGCAATATTTAGCGTTACTGCGACAGAGCGGCTTTAGGTCAGAGACTCACCTTCAGAGACGAGCAAAATATACTCTAGTCTGACGCAATTCATCGCTGTGTACGTCAGTGAACTGTCCAATAGAAAACTAGCAATACTGTTATGGAATACTCAAGCTACTGATACACTTGAAACACCCAACTTTTGCTTCAATCTGTCTCCTATTGATTCACTTTTATTTGATCAAAGTTTTATGACAATGATAGCCTCCATTCAACCTGGCATAGGAAGGGCACATTGGCTTGTGACACAAATGTGTTTGTTCTCTTGTGACTACTACTGCTCTGTATGACAGTTCTACCAGTATCTCATCATTTCAGCTACTGTACACCATGTAACAGAGAAGACTCTAGAATCCACATATAACAACGATACAGGTGGCATCTTTGGGAATGCCCTTAATGGTCACGTAGGAAGCTCCAGTACTCCACCAACTACTAACAAATGCTGAATTATGGCTGTATTTTCTAAATAATAAAGAAACAGTGACGTAGACAAGAACAAAAGTGGAGACAAAGGTCCAACAGAGAATGCTATACTGCTACATGTGTTATCGTATAATGCTAATGTTTGCTTAATGCCATATGCTAGCTGCGAGCTTCAAGTGCCGTTTAAAAAAATAAAATAAATACTTCTCGTAAATGGTTTCATCTTATGGTTCCACTTTTCCAACTTAATTACGCACTCAACGCATACCAGATTGTGACTGAACTTCATTTGTCTGGGCTAAATATTCTTATAATTAGCCAGGAGACATCTAAGAAAAAAGTGAAAAAAGAATTTTTCTTCCCCTTCTCCAGGCCACGGCCCATAGTATGACGCGTTGCCATCTGTATCTATACAAGCAAAAGTAATCCTTCATGAGGATGAGTTGATCTTGTGGATAGGAGGTGAAATGTCTTCCAGAAGACTATACATTTGGAAACAATTTGTTTTGGTGCACTGTGTTGTCTGTTCTGTGTCTCATGTCAAGTATTTTGAGATAATCAACTTTTTCTAAAAAAAAAAAAAACACTAGCACAATGTAAAAAATAAATGATATGTCAGCCTGAAGTACAGTTACACAATTCTATATGTTTAATACAACCTTGTAGTTACTTGCCACTCACTGGTTTAATATTGTAAACCTTTCACTCCCTGTTTGTTTATTGAGAGGTCGGGTGAGGCCATTGGGAGTTGTGTCCTGCAGCTGTGTTCCTGTCCAGTGCGTTGCTAAACAGGGGTCAGTCCTCCAACACCCACACATACACAACCTACACACCTACTCTCAGTCACACACAATGGCACAGCTACACACCTTCAGATGTTCCAAACACACTGAGGCCACAGCAGCTGGTCAGTGGAGCAGGTCAGTGTCCGACACATGCTCCGGCCACTGCATCCACTCAACGCAGCATCAATCACTCATGTCAGCTGTCCTCAATAATACACTGCTGTTACCTCAAGTATTTAATGATATTGATTAGAATAGAGAAGCAGACCAAAGGACATGTGCTCAAGACTAAGGTTGGCTCCATAATGCACAAAGCTAATTACATTTGATACCTACAGTATTTTTATACTTGTCAGAGTGAATCCATTTTGACCTTTTGCAGTATATGGTGTTCACAATCTGTGAAAAATGCTGCAAGGAGTTTGCAGCGTAATATAAGCAATTTTAAACCAGGTAGCACCAAAGCAGAAAACAATTAGCCTGGGGGAGGCTAATAGTGTAAACATTAACAGGGCACTTTGCTCCCTTGACGGTGTGAAATGTTCTTATAAACTTATCGTCCTGAAGAATTAGGATGTAAGGACCATAAGTAGTAATTTAAAATTAACCTTTGGTTTGTATTCTGTTTGATAATGGTAAACAAAATAGTTACATGACCTTATATGATCTCTGTTTTCAGAAAATACATTAGATCAGGGGTGCACAAAGTTTGTGTGATGGAGGGCCAAAAAGGCGATGGAGGGCCAAAATGAGTGGACAAAGGGCCAAATGCGACACTGTTCTGCATGTAGAAAGACCAAACGCAAATACATCTATGGTCAAATATCCTTCAATTACTATGTTATTTTGTAAGACATGCTGTTTTGTTGTCCATAGATACTATTGACAATCTATTCAGTGCACAAATGAATCAAAGTAGATACTTTTACAAATCTAACCACCGCCGAATCAGACACCTTGGAGGGACGAATTTGGCCGCGGGACCCACTTTGGGCTCCCCGGCATTAGGTGGTATAAAATGTAGTTAGAAATGAATAATAATACAACATATAAACAGGTTTCAAAGTTAACAAACATGAGACATGTGACTGATGTGCATGTGTACTGGCTATAAACCATATGCATCCAATATGACATATCAGTGATTCATATAGATATCAGTTGTTTACATTGATTACGCTTGAATAATGGCAAAGAGTGAACCACTGTCAAGGAAATAATTCAAAGTACGTAGAAAGCTTGTGACCTGAGGAGCGGCCGCTTATTTATGGTGCAATATAATAATAATAATAATGGCTTACACTTGTATTGTGCTTTTCAAGCCTGATTACCAAGTTTCTCAAAACACTAAATATATGAATGCAGCTCTTTGTACAGGGTGGTTTACGATAAGGCCTAAAAGATTAACGTTAAACCAAACGGGGTGTCAAATTTAGTATGCATATGTCACATGAATATAGGGCCTTTCTAAATGCTTTCCTTTGAGAAGCTTGCTGAACGTAAGCGTAGTGTAAATTGACTCCCTATCAGTCATTATACTTTTTTATAGCTCTTGAACATTGTGAGATAAAGCCTTGTTCTTTTTTTTTGTATCATTTCTACCTCCCATACAAACAGCGTCTTTTGTCCAAACCTATAAGTGTCTGTTCCTGACTAAATCTCTCCCTTTGCCTCCCCAAAATAAAGTGTGTTAATGTGCCATGATAGCACCATCCACAGAACACTTAGGGCTGCATTTCTCACATCCGCAGCGTGATCCAGCCATAACGCATGACTCACTGTTAGCTTTGATCGTCAGCCTGTTGGTGTCGATTTTTACTGAGGATATTATTGTTTGAGCCAGATGTCTGTAATTTGCTTGTTTAGAGAAAGAAAGTGCCCCTTTTGTCAATATTGTGCTCATTCGGCATCGTAACACTGTAAGGAGCCTAAAGTTTTATACTGAAGCAGAGGACAGGCGTTGGTATAGTTTGCCTTGTGACAGTGAGAATGCAGATGTTTTGGGTAATATCTCTGTGAATACTGGTCTTTCCACATGACAAAAGTGTGCAGATAGTGCATTGTTTTCTGTGTCAGCTCAAATGAGTGAGGTCAAAAAGTTTATAATTGTTCACTCACTCTGGTATGATTATTGTCAGATGGTGTTGACCATGTGTGACAGTAGCGTTATGTGAGAGTCAGTGGTTGGTGTTGGTCACAGAGGCTGATAGCGCAGATTGGCAGCCATTTATGTTATATAATGTATATACATTTTAACAAATTACTTTAAAGTGATTAAAAAGGACTTTCTGGAATTCTAAATGTATATAAAAAAGTAATAGAATGCATACAATTTACCGTCTGGGCCTAGATTTTGAAGTAAAGTAGTATACAACATATTTAAAATTATAATCATAATTTTGCTGATCTCAGCAATTAATCACAATCCCTGTTACCAACACTAACTACTGCAATAGTAGGTTTCAGTCGCTGAACATATTTAGCATAATAAATACACTTGAGATAGATACACTTAGATACACTTGAAGAGTTCATTGACAAAAATCAACATATACCTGTCATTTTCTCTTCGTGTAGCAGTGTTTTAAATAACTAGACCTACTTTATTGCTTCAGAAATATTAAGCCACTTTTTATTGATCAAATGGATTCAACTTTTCAAATGGTGTCACCTTTCTTAAATGAAAATAAAAATTCAAAACAGAGATATCTGCTTTTGTAAATTAACTCTTCACTTGTATCGCGTACGTATATCCCATAGGTATATCGCGTACGTATATCGCGTACGTATATCGCGCGTACGTATTTCGCGTACGTATATCGCGTATGTATATCGTGTACGTATATCGCGTACGTATATCGCACATGTATCGTACCGTGGACCCTGTATCGGGATATCTATCGCATTGTGAAGTTGTTGGCAATACCCAGCCCTATTGTACATATTTTTAGTAGTAGCACCTGCAGGAAACATACACAGACACGGGGAGAACTGGAGAAACTCCACACAGTAAAGCCCTGCACTGGTATAACCCAGAACCTTCTTGCTATGAGACACAAGTGCTAACCGCTGCACCACCGGGACCAAGGGAGGAGTTTTGTTCCGAGCCATCCTGTCAATCAACCTGTAATAACTTTTTGTAATGCATGCATATTTCATAGGGAACGAGGAAGGGCTTTAAGGTCCAATCTGGAGGGAGCTAGATCGTTTACTATTAAATTCTCTCTCTCTCTCTCTCTCTCTCTCTCTCTCTCTCTCTCTCTCTCGTCATCTTGCATGGATGATCAGGCTGCATGTCTTTTCAGTTAGCATATTTCCCTCATCACCGGCCCCTACCCTCCATCTGAGATCTTGCGCACCATCAAATTGCAAAACCTATTATGTGGGAGAGCGATGCGCTGTTAAGGCCTGTATTGTTTGCTTACTTCTCTACAAGGTCGTCGTGTGAGGCGCTTTAGCAGGACGTCTTCACAAGTCCATATGGATCTGGCCCCTAATGATGATGAAATATGTTGCTAATGCCGTGGGTTATTTTAGCGCGCTGACTGAACATTGTGTGTGTTTAATTGGACGTCCCAGTCTCCAGGTGAAGGGACTCATCTGCTCTCCCTCTGATTAAGGACAACAGATGGACCAGTCCGAACACACACACACTGACGATCCATCAAACGACCACATGTTCAGACTGCAGAAATCACAATGCCGCTGATCAATACGGGAGCATCCTTCAGTGAAACCTTACCTTGAACTTGGGTCTTCTTGTTGCGGCGTAAACGGGGAATGTAAATATCCATGCACTGACCGAGATGGACCACCTGTGCACAGAAGTCAGCTTTTATTATTACAATAAGTGCTCACAATGAAAGCCCACCCTTCAAGGAAAGGGCCATGGAATACAATGCAATATTCATGTAATATAATGTATTTGTTACAGAAAAATAAAGCCCCAATAAGTCATTCTATATGACTTTTTCATCAGTAGGTGGCAGTAGTGACACTTGCTCCGCACCCCCGCCCCTCA
>OMNZ01020973.1:0-10486 GCA_900303255.1 Lesueurigobius sanzi | reverse complement strand
TTTAAATGGCTCGTTAGACGTAAGTTCTGAGTCGTTGACACGTCCCTGAGTCTGCTGTGATCCTCAGTCGGCTGTACATCTCCATCTCAAAGCCACCAAACATTCATTTGAGGACAGTGAGGTTAAGGTTTTATCGAAAGAAAGTAGATGGTTTGAAAGAGGAGTCAAAGAGGCCATTTTTGTTAAAAAGGAAAATCCAGCTATGAATCGCAATGGAGGACTCAGGTACAAATTGGACAAAATCTATGACAACTTACTGAGGCAAAAACCTATTGACAATAACAACCTGAGAGTGAAACCTATTGACAATAACACCCTGAGAGCGAAACCCCCATCAGTGTCATGTTAATGACCCGGGACTACTGGAAGCAGCAGGGTCATAGGGGAGTGTCAACGACTTAGAACTTAGCCCAGGGGAAACAATAGGTGGGCTACCGAGCCATTTAAAGTACCTAGAGAGGAGGGACTTAGAGGTTAACTCCTCCTACTGGTTCACCCTTAATAAACCCACAGTGCGCTCCAGGCTTCAGTAGCTGATGGCGATCTTTGGAGTAAGATCGAAACGTCCTACACTTCAACTACAGAGTACTTTATTGTTTTGTCTATAAAGCAAAATATTACACTGGCTAAAATCTGAATAAATATCCATTGAAAGTAACACTGTTGGAGATAAGGTGACCATGTGCATTTAGTGTTGTCAGTAAGAAGTAGAAGGAAGGGTGTGGAGAGGAGAAAAGATTAGAACACCCTCCAGTCATGATTATCTGGCTGGCGCGCTGACCCCCCATGCCAATTGTCCAGATAAGGCAAGTGTGTGTTTCCGTGTGTGTGTATATGTGTGTGTGTGTGTGTGTGTGTTTCTGTGTGTGTGTGTGTGTGTGTGTGTGTGTGTATGGCCGGCGGTATCGACTTGCTCTCAAGCTGAAAATGCATGTGGCTCTGACTACAGAGGATTTGTATTCCCCAGCATGTTCTCTCACCAGTGCGCTAGGTGTGTGTGACACTTACACATGACAAAGACTGATTTTAGAATTGCAAATGGCCGACCAGTGAAAACATGTGCTGCATTCATGTCGTTTTCCAAAAAGTTGAAAAATACCAGCCTAGGAATCTTCAAGGCACAAGACGTTAGGACGAAATTTGATGCCAAACTTTCTGACAGGACAATATTAAAAAAGAGTGAATGTACTTTCCATGTTTATGTGGACTCAGCTCCTAAAATTACAATGGTATCGTTCAAAATTGTGTTTTTTATTTTTATTTTTTTTACCTTTTACCTTATTACTACTTCTAGTTCTACTTGTGCTAATACTAGTAGTGTTTGTAGTACTAGCTGTGCATCTTATGTTTGCAAAATGCGTAAGTCTAATGACTTATGAACAGCTTCATCCTCCAGGAAGCTGAACTCTCTCCCATCTCTACCCTCACTCCCTTTGCTGCTCTTTGGATCAATGGGTGAGGATGGCTCTTCTCTTTGGTCCTCATGGCAGGGTGCTGAGATTGCTGTGATACTGCCGCTAGTGGGATGGGTTAATATGGAATCCTATGGGGATATACTGTATGTGTGGCACCAAAGACTTTTCTTTTTTCTAAAGCTGGCTTGTCTTCCTGTGAAAACACTGACAAACCCCAATGCCTCTGTGGCTCCATGGATGTAGCCATCGTTGGACATCATCACTAGTATCATTCAGATTATAGGAAACAAACCAACAGACGTTAATGACTCAAAACACAATTTTAGGTATGTTTGTTATATGAAGAGACAACATTATAACATGGCAGAAAGCCAATAAAGTCAATTGTGAATAAAGTTAACACTGGGATTTGTTAAAGAAGCAAACTCATTCAACATCTGAAGAGAGAATCAAACCATCAACTTCAACAACAGACAGAATAAATCTGGGATCCATTAATTATAAACTTAGCAGAGATCCAACTCTGTGTCAGTGAAGGTTATGTCAGGATAATGTCAAGATGAGATTGATCTCCGCACATAAAAAATACATTTGGATCTTTGATTTATCAACTACTTTTGACCTTCTTATTCCCTCCTCCGTCTCATCACTGTCCTCCCTGCTCTCATTTTTTACGGCCACATTCATGTTGCAGAGTTAAATGTAAGATTTAAATTCCATAAAGTTGCATTCACGTTGTTCTGGACTTTAAGGTTATAATAACAGATGGGTTCCATATCAAGCCAGTAGAGATGGGGCGATATTGAAATTCTGAATCACGGTTATCTTAAAATAATTGTGAAAGATTTTATCATGATAATTGCCTACGGTTTAAAAATGTCACTGAAACTCAAAGATATTGCAACTATTATATCTTTATAAAATCAAGCTGCGTTTATGTCTATCCATCCATTTTCTTCCACTTTATCTGGAGCCAGGTCGCGGTGGCCTGCCCTCTGCAGGTCAGTGGAGAATCCTTGCCTCAAGTGTTGTTCACGAGTGAGGGACGGACGGAGTGTGATGGATCAGTGCAGATTATGATATTTGTATTGAGAATTTATTTTCAGCTTTGTCTTAAAAAACAAATTATTTTTTGTTGCAACAAATGCACGCATTTATTTATTTATTCATTCATGAAGAGTGATCGACTGCATTCAATCATGTGATGCATATATTACTGTTCACCTTTCGGATTGCCAGAAAAATGTACACAGTGGCAGAACTATCCTACAAAAAAAAAAAAAATGCTGCTGGGAGGAGCTTGGAGTAGAGCTGCTGCTCCTTCACATCGAGAGGAGCCAAATGAGGTGGCTCAGGCATCTGTTTTGGATGCCTCCTGGAGAGGTGTTCCGGGCTCGTCCCACTGGGAGGAGGCCCCGGGGACCTAGGACATATTGGCCCCTAAAAAGCACCAACATGCTGCCAATGCAGACTGTGTCACTCCTGCTAACTCTCCTCTATACCCGAGTTCTGGCTCAGACCTGGTTCAGTCTGGGTTTGGACCTGTAGCAATGCATAATGGAATTGCACAAAACTAATTGTACTATGAACAACACTTGTGAAAAGAAAGCAACTATTTGAAGTCATAGTAATTGCATGGAGGTGTCCAGCCAAAATTGTATTGTATATCATGGACAATGCTACATTGCTATATTTAACTAGGGTCTGTTTGGTTTAAAACTTTAGCGAACTATATATACGTAATTTCTGGGCAAAACAAAAAGTACCAAGCAGCTTCCCTTTCTGTTAATCTGGGTAGAAGGCACTGCTCTGTTGCAGGGAGAGGGAGGGAGAAAGAAAGAGAGCATGTAGCGGCTCAACTGAGGAGATTTACTTGGTTGGGATACAAGGCTCGGTTCCATACAGACAGGTCGGCATTGGGTCAGACCCGAATCGAGGTCCACTAATATGTGACCTCTGTTCTAGCGTGATGATCCTGATTATAACAAAATGTGACTATCAATTCATTTTACCAAATTTTTCCTTGCAATTGACTATATTATTGTTTATCGTCACATTTTCTAGAAGTCAGGCGTGTGAATGGCATTATAAAACAAAAATAATGTTTTTACCTTTTAGCCACTGGTATGCTGGCATATCAATGGCGCTGTGGTGAACACACACACTGTGGCAAATTATGGGTTTTTCAATGTGCCGAGCGGATTTATGTCCCCTCTATGATGAACAAAATCCAGAAAAGACACATTGCTTTTGTTGTAGAAGTACCATAAACTAAATTAGCAGGATTGCTCAAAACTCGAGGTGTGTTTTTTGACGAGAGAAAGTTATAACATAAGACTCAAAAAGCTGATTTTGCAGGATATGTCTCCTTCTCTGTAGCCGGTGGTCAAAGTGTCGAGTGAGGAGAGAAACTCAGGTTTCGAAGGGCACTAGCAATAAACTATTACATCAAAACTCATTCATTTCTAAAATTACTTTCTGATCTGTCCAGGCCTAGGGCATCAAAATGACTATTAGCAGCTCTCTTTGCAATAACATTTTTTTCCCCATTGTGAGACAAATAAAGGAACATGATCTTGGGTTTCAGTGGCATTTCTATTGCCTGTTTGTAAGACTTTTGAACATTCAGAGAACATTTTTTTATTAAGTGCTGACACAATCCTAATTTTTCATCCCTTGAGACCCTTGCATAACATGTGCCGAGCAGACATCAGTCACTCAATTCACACCTAATCTCTAATCCCAATTCATTGTAATGAAGCCACATCTAACGCCTCACAGTGCGGAGAGTAGAGGCAAGTGTGATCGTAAACAAAGGCGACGCCAGCAAAACAAACAACAATTGGAAAGAAAATAAATAAAAAATCTCTGCGCTCGGAGCAGATTGATTTCTACGGCTGCATCTCTCTGTTGTTGGTCCAATTGTGCCTGATGCAAAATAGACTCTGGCCCCGAATGGACAGAAAAAGAACAATGTTTGTCAATTCTTTCATCGGTGCTCCGTGAGGTTCATGATGATGACTTTGTAGCAATGCATAATGGAATTGCACAAAACTAATTGTTTTATGAACAACACTTGTGAAAAGAAAGCAACTATTTGAAGTCATAGTAATTGCATGG
The DNA here is from genome assembly GCA_900303255.1 of Lesueurigobius sanzi. Taxonomy (NCBI): domain Eukaryota; kingdom Metazoa; phylum Chordata; class Actinopteri; order Gobiiformes; family Gobiidae; genus Lesueurigobius; species Lesueurigobius sanzi. The sequence continues at coordinate 5,951 of OMNZ01020973.1, read as the reverse complement.
AGGTGTCCAGCCAAAATTGTATTGTATATCATGGACAATTAGCTCGACTGCATCTTGTTTTAGATTTCTTTCTACTTGCATTTCACTGCCAGCCACACCACAGCATGCTACTTTGATTCTCAAACAATCACTTATCCATAGTGTTCAAGCAGTTTCTGTCCCCTCTGATCTTTGTGTGGTTTTATGCAAACTCTACAACAGCAGCTCTGTATGCCATCTCAAACTCAAATCTCCTTCAAATGACTTAAGCTGGCTACACACTACAAGATTTTAACATCTTTTCAGATTTAAAATCTGTGCACAGACCACACAGACTTAAAGGAATAGTTCACCGCATTTACATGCATACATATGGCTTCTAACTTCTCCGAAATTTGGCGCCATGGGACTATACTGTCGAGGCAAAATGCTAACACCGTCTTTGCTCGTCTTACGGGACTGAAGGCACGCACAAAGACCAGACAGCCACGCATCACCTCATCTAAGCCCAGGTTAGAACACATGTATGCATGTAAAAGCTGTGAACTATTCCTTTAAGGACAGACATGAGGACACACACACACAAACACACACACATGAGGAGTCCCACGACAGATCATGGCTTGCGAGAAAGTTTTGTTAAGCCACGCCCCCTCAGTCTCAGAAAGACTAAAAATTGGGCTAAAAACCCTCTAGTGTGTAGCCAGCTTTACTTGACTTATGTATCCTTGCAATTCCTTCCATCTCTCTTTTGCCTGTTCCAGTCTGCACATGGAATGCCAGATCAATCCTACTGCTTTTACTGTACTTCGTCTTCTCATGACCGTCAACAGGCGTTGCATGGCCAGCCTCTCTTCCTCTTTCCTGGAGGATTCCATCTCAGAGCCTGTTATTATGTTTTCTCTTTCCTGAGGGTATGTCCAATCCATGTTCATTTTCTCTTTGTGATTTTGACCAGTGGTGGCCGTTACGTAACTTGGCAGAAGCCAGATTGATATGTGTAGCACTCTAAATTGAGTTCTACACCCGATCAAACTGTCCGTGAAAAGGAGGGACATTCAGTACAATACTTTGAGCTGATTGGGTGAAGCCCCAGTTAGAGTGATGTTACAAAATGTATTGAACGCAGCATTTACAAAGTCCTCCGATGGAGCCTTGTTTGTTTTGCCAAGGCAGCGCGCTACATACTGTCGTCATACCTACATATCCTGCCCAAAGCCACACAGCAGGCATGTCATTGGTACAAACAAGTGGTACGAAACTGACCTATCAGTTTCAAGATGGATTTGTTGTGAGACTGAAAATTAAGATCTCGCGACAATTCATCTTGCAGCGCATGGTTAGCCGTTACACCTTCTCCCAGGAGTCTTTGTTAGAGACTTTAGTCTCTAAATGGATGCCTTCTGGGCTTTTTTTTAAGTGCACCTATGGTTTTCCACATCTCTGAGTCATAAAGGAACACAGATTTGATGCATGAGTTGAATTTATTTTTATTTTTGTGTCCATTCTTATCTCTCTTATGCTTCACACCATGAAGGCCATCCTGGCTTTGCCTATCTGGGCCTTGATGCCTTCCATTGTCCCGCCAGTTATATTTACCTAAACCTAACCCTACCAGGTGAAGGAGTCCATTTCTTGGGGTTGGTACAAAAATGTACGTTTTGTGTGTTGTTGGTTTACTCTCCTCCTTATATATATCCTGTAAAAAATATATCATGTAAGAAATATACCATAAAAGTGGCATTATCAATCAATCAATCAATCAATTTATTTTTGTAACGCCCAATATCATAACAGAAGTCATCTCAAAGGTCAGTATGGACAAAAACAAATCAATTTCAGACATCAAGAATGATCAAATAAGTCACACACGAATGAAATGTCTCAACCAGATGTAATGTCCCGTGAATAAGTAAATCACTTAGTAACAAGCTTAGAGTATCCCCCATCCTTAGACCTTCCTCTACGGCGAGGAAAAAGCCCTAAAAAAAACCACATGCAAAAAAAAGAGGAAACCTCGAGGATAACCAATTAGAAGAAGGATCCATCTCCCTTGGACGGATGGGCCAGTGGTGAATTTCGTTAGGGTTCTTGCTAGTAACTATGCTGCTGAAAGAGGAGAACTGATAAAGAGTGCAGCTCTTAGCTTTAATGTCAAGAGTTTCAAACTTCCCAGGCTACTTCTCAAAAGTGTTAAGAGTGTTTTAGGAGTAAATTGCAGCTTGTTACACATGAAGATGGCTCGGACCACTCAGCGTAAAGTAAAAGAGCTCCATGGGAACAAGCAATCGTTGTCATATCTATACAGTGTGCAGCAAAAAGGCATGCCGCAATGCAAACTGACAAGAGTTCTACTGTTGTCTATTATATCAGAAAGGGAGGTATGCTTGTGTAGATTATTATTCAATAACTTAAGACTTACTTTTTTAGTCCAATTATCTATCATTTCAGGTGCATCACCAGGACATTATTAAGGCTCTAAATAATATTTAATTCACACATTTCAGCCTGTGCCCTTCTAAATATGTTCCTTCATTTAAAGTTTATATTGTCTAAAGAAATCATACAGTATATATGGATCATATCTTTTGGTTATAAATAAATGTTGATTGATTGAAAATGCAATGAGAAAGTTTATTACAAAATGTGGCACATACTAAGAAAATGCTTCTTATTACGCAAAGAACAAACACAATTTTACTTCTTGAACTTTACTTTTTTACATTTAGAACTGCTATTACATAATGCAGTTAAAATAAAGGCTTTATGATTTTACAGTAAGACTTGGATTCATAAAAATGGCTTATGTTCATGATGCACAAAGCAAAGAGTAGCTCCACACATCAAAAATGAATGTTCTTGACAAATTAGTTCAATCCAATGGTGGATTAGTGCAGTACTAAGTGTGTTACCAATAAAGACAAGACAAACTGTTTAATGGCATACATCATCCAGCCAATGAATAAAAAAAGCTTCTTTAAATCTCTTCAGTGATCGAGTTTGTACAGTACCCTTTCCATTTGTCAAAGTTGCTCTGTTTTTTCCTGTTCAAACTGTCCTTCATATTTCTCACTGCCCAACAATCATGGACCCAATTGCTGCTTGTTATCAGCAAAAATGGCAGGAACCACTCACCCAAAGCAAGTCATGCACTGTCCCCAAAGCCCAAGGGAACACGAGGGGCCAAGAGAAATCCACCCCAATGCGTTAAAAAATCTGTTCTACCCTGCCAGGACACCGGTGGCCTTGTACAACACCCGACCTCTCTCGTTTTCTTTCCATCTACGACAAATAAAGGGTTGAAAGGGTACAACAAGACGACTCCGGAACACCACTGAAGACATTTCTTGTTATACGTCTTAAAAGAAAAAAGGGTCCACGGAAGGTAATCTTGTCTCCCGCTGTGGTTGGCTGAGCAGGCTGCCTCTGGTGGTGTTGGTTTGACGAAGAATGAGAACTGTTGGGAGAACCGTGGGGGTAAAAGAGTGAATGAAAAACTGCAGTTTGTCCTTGCCGGCTGCTTGTCATCATGCACAAAGCGGGGCCAAGAAAGTCCCCCAGTTACGTGATTCTGAATTCTTACTTTGATGCTATTGCCTTAGTGGTTTTGGTTATCCTTTGGCACACGTCTGCCAAGGCAGGATCTCTACATTGCAACTGAACAAAGCCTAAACAAAAAAGTGTACTGCTATTGCGATACCGTACAAGCAATCATATTAGGTCTTGTCCACACATAGCAGGGTATTTGTAAAACCGAAGATCCTCCTCAAATCTCCAAAAACAATAAAGTCCACACAACCTTATTTAAAAAAAAGCCATCCATACTTAACCGCACAAGTGTTGCCAAACTGATGCGATGACTGCGGTAGTTCCCCAGATTCTATCCCATCAGAGTAAACTTCCGTCTCTTGTCAACACTTACCTGGTCAGATAAGCAGTACAGCGTTAGAGCTATTTTTTTCACCACACTGACCGGTGATCGCGTTATGGTAGCTGCCCCACGATGTGCGTATCTCCAACAACGACAGGAACAAGGATCGTGACATTCGAAAATTCTCACGCCATTCCTCCGAGAAGCAAAAAGTGCTTGAACTATCGTTAAAATGAACACAGTTTTGAGGGTTATTTTTTTGTTACCCTAAAGAGGACCTTGCAAAATTAATTGCATTATTGAGGGGAAAAAAAACGCAATTAGATTATTTAACAAAATCATTCAGCCCTACTACTAGATAATTGCAGACAATGCATTTTGCAGTCCTATATCAATATTATTACAAAGTATTAACCATGCTGTTATACTGTCAGCCTTAGAACCTTAGTCTTATCTTATATCATCTTAGAACTATGACTAGACTGTGTCATGGAGCAAATTAGTTTCCACATATACCATAATTCCTGCATTATTACATTTTTAGGTAACATAGTTCTGACCTAATACCACATTATTAGGTAATTTTAAGTAAAGGGGATGCATACGAATACAGGTAAACTTTCCAAACTGCACAAAGTCCTTGTATTAGACTATTTCACACTGTTTGGTTATCACTTTCCCAGCATGCCCTTCTGCTGGAGTATTGTCCTTTCATTTGTGACGGCTTGGCAATAGCAGCTCTCCGGCTCATTTGTGAAATTATGCGCAAATGGGGACCGACTTGGCACCGCGTTCGTGTTTGGAGTCTGTTTCGGGCAGAGGCAGAATATGCTTGTTGTAAATATGTGTCTGGGAGGAGGATGCTGGAAATACTTGTCAGTGTATAGCTGCCATGGGAGTTTATCAGAGAAGGATAGATTTTGTGTTTTCAGCTAACATAGTTTGGAATTCAAGTTGTTTTGTTCTCAGTAAATGTTTGGTGGCATTTGGTACAGTATTTGGTAAATGAAGCCTAACCGGAAAGTCTGAGATCTAACTGCTGAATAAATGTGGCAGTTCATTTAAGGCATCATTTGTAATATCAGGATTTAGTGGTTCAGTTTGCACCCAGAATTTGAAGAACTACTTGCTATCCTTGTATGAAGCAAGTTGTGTTTAGAATGGCGAGTACAATACTCATGACTCTGAAACACAGCCCAGTCCATGACTACAGTCAATGAACAGATGCTAGGTCAGTGTAAACACAGTTGTTGATATTGATACTCACTGAACAATCAAGACTATTATTACAGTTTTTCCCTGTCGCTTTGGCACATTTTTCCGATCAGAATTGATGTTTTCAAAACTACCCGTACAATCTTCAAATCCTTTGGTCAATTTGGCAAATGAAAATATTAAAATCTTGTTGCTTTTTACACAAAACCATTTGAAGATTACTTCCTTCTAATGGTTTGGTGCAATTTTGTGCTGTTTGGTTCCACTTTCAGTTGTTTATGTCGTGTTGTGAAAGTGCATTATCAGGTTCTCAGTTGATTTGTTAGACCCTCAAAATATGTTGTTCTTTCTTCATTGAATTGAACTGTGGAAGTCAAACATATGTAACAATGTCTGGATTCATGATACAATATACAGTATCATGATACAATATACAGTATCATGATACAATATACAGTATCATGATACAATATACAGTATCATGATACAATATACAGTATCATGATACAATATACTGTATAGTATCAGGTGGATCTCATTTGTCTGATGACGAGGGATGTGTTTAACACAAACAACCAGCACCAGTTTACTGATCCATCTCCTCAGGAGCATCGCATCAGCAACTTGTGAAGTGGAGGAGAATCTTTGGCCCAACAGGATCGAACGTCAAAATGTGTAAACAGCACAATTATGTTGTTTTGTACTATTTTTGTTTGAATATTTGAGGTGTGAAAAGCCATGCTATTTTCTGTTATAAATTACTGTAACACAATAAATGGTGTGTGAATAGCAATTCACATAGTGATGTCATGTTGTAGCCTACTTATTTTCTACAGACCAACAGTGGCACTTCAGTCTAATTTAGTGCATATTCTGAAAATATAGT
>OMNZ01020968.1:16383-42380 GCA_900303255.1 Lesueurigobius sanzi | reverse complement strand
TGTGTGACAATTCATTCGTGTGTGACTTATTTTTGATCATTCTTGATGTCTGATATTGATTTGTTTTTGTCCATACCGACCTTTGAGATGACTTCTGTTATGATATTGGGCGTTACAAAAATAAATTGATTGATTGATGCACTCAACCAGTTCATTGTGGTTTGACTTTGTTTGTTTGTTGTTGGTGAGATTGATGTGTAATGTGGGTCATAGTTTGGACACTTGGCTCTAAAATGTTGCTCCAAATCCATTTTGACAATTTATTGACCAGACTGACGCTTATCCCAGTCTTGGACTGTATCTGGATATGCTGCTCATCTAAGAGAGGCAGTGCTGCCATCATGTGGCTACAACGATAATGTCAGTGATCAATTTTAACTAAATTTGATCCTCCACCAGATCCACAGGGGTTTATTTTGTGCTGTAAGTCTATCGCCCAAGTTTGACCATCAATCTCTCTCAATCTGTGGCGTTATTGCAGATTTTTTCACAGACAGCATTGAGACCAGTTGCATGTATTTCTTCTTGCACGCACAGTCGCATAGTCAAATCTAAGACTGTGTTTCCATAGCAACACCATTTCCAGCACACACAGGCACTGTTGTTTGAAAGTCCCAATTTCTGACAGTGTTTCAGTCCTGGTGCCTCTCATTTAGCTCTGCCCCATGTATATTTTTTGGCCCAGAGTCATCTGTGTGTTATTTATGCACTCCCATCGCCATGGAAACAACATGTGTGCTCAGCGTCTCTCTCTCTGTCTTTACGCTTCAGCCATAGACATGTTCTCCCCTGGGGTCTGACTAGACAAAAGCGCAGGATGTTAATGATGCTAACAAATCTGTGCTTTGACTGAAATGCTGTAACTTGTACACCTTTTATTATCTATTATTTAGATTTTGTGTCAAGAATGAAAATCAAATATTTGGTGAGAATGGACTTATTTCTTAACAAATCATGTAGTTGATGCCATGGTAGCTTATTTAAATGAGTCTACAATACCTTAGTAAAATGTTTTTGATTCATGTTTTGTTTGATGAATGATTATTGGTTCAGAATTCACATAATCAAAACAGAAAGTCTCTGGAGAAAATGGCTTTTCCTATTCTGCACCAAGTACATGAAATGCATTTAGCTCTGCATATACAGTACTGTAGGTGGTATGGAGATGTTGGGCTTGAATGCATGAGAAGACCATAACGGCCCTTCATGGTAAACAAATGGACATGGAGTGAGTGGGAGGGTCAGGGGAGAGAGGTGTGGTTTCCTCCTCCACACGATCATAACGACCTTTAATCAATGGGCCTTCCTCTGTTTTTCTATAACATGAGAAGGTAGAGAAGCACTATTCATGTCTTGTATAGTTATCAGTGACGGTGGCTGTAGGTGCTGCTAGTATAGTCCGTAGTAATCGAGACAGGTCAGACTGCCATACAAAGAATCCCCTTAATATTCTCCGGGTGTCTGTCCGTGTTGTGTGTCCCTTTTCTCTCGCTGCACATTCACATTCATAGTCCTCCTGCTGCCTCCGCACTGGCTGCACTCTATGATGTCACCTGCGCCCTGATTGGCCGAGATGCGGCTGAGAACAGGAGCAGAGATGCTGGCCAAGCGAGAGGAGAGAGATGCAAGAAAGAGAGAGAGAAAATGCCGGCACTTCTTGTACAGGCGGAGGGGTATTCAGGCAGCGATGCTAGGGGTGTGCGAAGACGGAGCCCCACATTGAGGATGCAGTGACGTGGTTGTGCGCCTCTCGTTTGGGGTACAGCTTCTGGAAAAAGGGGGGTTGCCCCGTTACCACGCCCTCCCCGAAGCATGAGACGCCTTATCTGCCAGCGCATCTGTGACTGTGAGTGCAGCGGTGGACTGGTGTGCTGTCCATATCTCTGTTATTCCTCCGAACATGTGTTATCGCTTCTGTTCAGCTTTCCAATTATTGTTATTATCTGCATCTAAGCTGGATGCTGTTTTGCAATAACGAGTCCTGCTGTGTTTTCCGTTGAGTGCCAGATATTGAGGCCAGATATGGTTTTTGCTTTGTGGGGGAAAGTAAATTGATGTGAGTCAAGGTGTTGGGTGGTGGCTTTGGCGCATTTCAGCACTGGTTGTTAGAGCGACAGCAGTATATATGCATTACTATGCTTTGAAAATGTATTGCTACTTCTAAACATGGATCAAAACACCCTTTTTAACGTCCTCAAGTGTCTCTTTGAAGTGACATCACTGCTGCATCTTTTTTATGAGTTTGCTTTTTGAAATGTAAATATTTGCTAGTTCAGAGTAAAGCTCTGGCCTGAATGAACTTCTGTCAGTCGCCAGAGTGATTGTACTAATCATTACGCTGTATTTTTTCCCTTTTAAAATGTGATGTGGGGTGTGAGTGTGTAATTAGTATTGATTTAGCCGTTCCTGACCAAGCTCTTTGAAGGCTACATCCTCCTTGTTGTAACTCTTGTGTTATATTGCCTCCTGCTCATCCTTTTCTGCAAGGCTGCATGGAAAGGCCCAGAGTCCTTTTGCTTCCTATGTTTCTAAATAAACCCTGTTGTTTCTTTCAGACCGTAGCTTTGACGATGATGACAGCGTGGATGGGAGTCGCTCGTCGTCGGCTCAGGCTTCCTTCAAAGTCCCAAAAGTTCCCAAGAAGCCAGTGGAGTCCTCGGCTGCACGCAGACCCAGTGCAACCGGTGGCAAGCTAGGTATTTGCACTTGGACTAGTAATCTCTACAAGCTGTATGATACTTCTTTAACACAGAATATTAGTGTCCTGCAAAATAAAAGCTTTAATCAACAACCATTACATATTTTGTCAATCCCAAGCGCAAGGATGATTTGCTCTGACAACACCAGATGGGTAGCAATTATGGCTGCTTGATTAGAGCAAAAATAATAATTGTGATTATTTTACGCATAATTGAAATCATAATTAGTCAAATTATTTACTATGTTTTTGCAAAAAAATACATCACCTATTTGTATGTGGAATAATACATTCTTGGGAAACAAATGACACGGTGCAAACTAATGATTGGTCTAGGCCTTAGATGTACGTAAGAAAAAAGCCACAATAGAGTATGGAACTGTATAAATTAATTAATTTCAATAACTGTTCTCAATTTATGGTATTTTTGTAATCCTAATCAAAGTTGCAATGTTCTTAAATGGCAAAAAAATAAACATTGTTACTTGGCATGTTGTTCTTGGAGCCCTGAGGCGGGTTATAAAAAGACTTCACATACAAACTGTAGAAAAATGTAAAGGAAATTCAAATGTGAGTTTTGGCCTCATGTTTTTGGAAGAGAAGTATCTTAGATTTCCTCCCGAGTGTCTTTCTTCAGCAGTGGGCCTCAGTAGTGTTTTGTCTTTCTTCATATTGATCGGCTCTGTTGTCTTTGCGATCGTACGGCTATGTTTCTATCACAGTGCAGTCCGCCCACTACACTCTCTCATCTGTCTTTGTCAGCAACAACATGTTTACACACTCCCTCGATACCAGCACATATACATACATGCGCCTTCCTGTAACGTAACATTTGAAACATATGAAGTGCTCTCAAGTGGAAAGAAAAGATGACACTTGGACCATTGCTGTTACGTTGGCCAAAGACAACTTGGATTCTTTTTTCTTCAAATGGCTGTTATTAAGCTATGCATGTTATGAGTGAAGTCTAGTTTTCTGGACAGCAAAGGGTGGAGGTTTAATTGTGAGCATTTGCATGTACATGACAAGACTCCCACACATTGGCAACACTAGGCAGCAGACAGACCAACATTTGAGTTTCTACAGTAACTGTCAGAAAGAGAAATCTGCTACATTGTCTTTTATAATGGCTCCAGTATTCATAAGATTTTGCATCGTTTTGTCGCCATATCCTGATATAAATGAAGCTGTGTTCTGTCTAGTCCTTTGCTTTTTCTTCTGCCCATTCCTTTGACACATTTTTTGAGTAGCACATTTGTATCTCTTCCTCTTTATTCTTATTCTTAACATTGTGGAGACTTGATTGACATTCTTGTTATTGTCTGCAAGTCCATTAAAGCTCAGTGCATGTGTGGAAGCATAAAGCAACATGGATTACATCATGGAACACCAAGCTACCTGCTAATGTTGTGTGGAACATCAGTGAAATGGACTTTTGTGCCATTCACGTGTCACTCCTTGATTTTCCAGGATCCAAAGAGAGCGCTGGTGCTATGGATGAGGAGGACTTTATTAGAGGTTTTACAGACGTCCCCACTGTGCAGGTAAACCAACACGGGCACATTATTACATCCATAAATCAAGCATCTGTTCGCTGTGTTTTTGGTTTGGTTTGTTTTTTTTAAACTAATGTTTTAATTTTCTTTCATATAGATTTATTCATCGAGGGACCTTGAGGACAACCTTAATAAAATCCGAGAGGTCTGCTCTGATGACAAACATGACTGGGACCAAAGAGCAACTGCTGTTAGTGCTTTTTACATAAATTAACTTATTCATGCACAGTATTCAGCAGTTTAATGTGTTGCTTGTCCTGGTTGCGTGTTACAGCTGAAGAAAATCCGCTCACTGTTGGTTGCTGGTGCTGCCAACTATGACTGTTTCTACCAGCACTTACGGCTCCTGGATGGAGCCTTCAAACTTTCAGCTAAAGATCTGAGATCTCAAGTTGTACGAGAGGCTTGCATAACTGTGGCGTAAGTCTCAAACCAGGCGTCTGAAAAGACAAAAATAACACAAATGGGTTGTTCAAAGTTTTATTCTGTTACATCAGTCACCTTTCATCGGTGCTGGGGAACAAATTTGACCATGGAGCAGAAGCCATCGTCCCAGTCCTGTTCAACCTCATCCCTAACTGTGCCAAAGTCATGGCCACCTCTGGAGTGTCTGCCATCCGAATTATTATTCGGGTAAGTTTGACCACATTTTCACATTAGAATAAAATAATCTGGTTCACTTTTCTGATGATGATTTTTATTTTTTCTACCCCTCAGCACACTCACGTCCCACGACTCATTCCTTTGATAGCCAGTAATTGCACGTCAAAGTCTGTGGCTGTCAGACGGTGAGAGAAGTCTTTCCTCAATATATCCCTCTTCCAAAGACTAATAATAAAAAAAAAAGGTTTTAAAATGCACAATTATTTCAGGCGCTGTTATGACTTCTTAGAGCACCTTCTACAAGAATGGCAAACGCACTCTCTAGAGCGGTAAGCTTTTCCTCACAAACACGACAAATAAACTGTCCTTATTTTTTACTTGCATTCCAGTTACAGACTGTGTTTCTCTGGTGTTTTCTTGTTTTTGCTCACAGACATACTGCAGTTTTGGTTGAAAGCATTAAGAAGGGAATTCGAGATGCTGACTCAGAAGCCAGAGTAGAAGCTCGCAAGTAAGGCTTTCACAAAATTACATCATCTGAAATGAAAGTGGTGCTATCCATCACTGGTTTGATGTTTTTTATTTCCGTGTATAATTTCTCTCTTTTCTGCTTTAGGGCCTACTGGGGTCTGAGGAACCATTTTCCAGCAGAAGCCGATGCTCTTTACAACTCTCTGGAGTCGTCGTACCAAAGGACCCTTCAGTCGTGTCTGAAGAGCTCCGGCAGCGTGGCCTCTCTGCCCCAGAGTGACCGCTCCTCATCCTCATCCCAGGAGAGCCTCAAGTAATAACAAGATTATCTTTGACAGGCTTGTTTTCTTTGGATCTTCCCTGGTGTTTATTTTTAGCATGTGAAAAGCACCTCCTGTTCCCCAAAGCTCCTCCTGAGTCCATGGAAATGCTTTTGTTTCCTTATGATCTCTAGCAAAGCATAATCCTTTTATCGCAGAGAACCGGCAGTTAAAAGATCCGACACAGCTTCACTAAAGCGGCATGGGGCAAACCCAGTGTTTTTTTGTTTTTTTTTACACTTTTAAACAGTAAAGGGGAGCGAGGAGCTTAGGATGACTTCACTTGGAGAATCATGCAGTGAAACTTCTGAATATTTTGTATTAGTTGTTTCAGATCAATATAGCATTTTCTAACCAAGATAAGGATCAGCATAATCCCTCTATTGATCGCTGTGTCAATATTGCAGTTTCTTCTTCTCACATCAAGCAACTCTACTGGATCTCTATTACATTTGTGTTGTTTTGACCTGCTTTTTTTTGCCTTTGTCTCCCCAGTCGGCCTTTATCTTCAAAGTGGTCGGCTGCTCCAGGCCGAGGTGAGTCACATTGTTCAACACACAAGCAGTCCATATTACACACATTATCTTTTCACTTAATCTCGGCAAAGTACACACCAAAACATGCACAAAAGCCATTCCCTCATCCCCCTTCTGCCTGTGACCGGAGCTGTACCTGCCCATTGTGCTTCATGGTTGTAGTTCGTGTTCACATATTGTGGTGCCTGCATGTCTTGTGCTGTTACTGTGTATCATCACCTCCCAAAACCCCACTCCTCTCCCATCAGTCCCTGCCGGGTCAAAGGGCGGGTTGTCGGCGGCCGCCCTCCAGCGATCCCGTAGCGACGTGGACGTTAACGCGGCTGCAGTGGCTAAGCACCGGCACATGGGACAGTCCGCAGGGGCGAGCCGTCTGGCCGCTGGCTCCTACTCCTCTCTGGGTAAGGGCCCGGTCAGCAGCACTTTGTCAGGGATTGCTATTTGCTGAATCGACAAATGTAGCAAGTAACAATATCAACAGTTTCGAAGACGGTGTGCCTTTTCCTCTCCTCTGGCCTGCTCATCTGAATGTATCCCAGTGTCTGTGCATGTTCTGTGGATAGTCTATATTGTTCATTGTCTGCATCTATCTATCTATGTAGAAAATATTCACATACTAATGAACATGCTCCTATCTTTTCTCTTTTTACCCTCCTTTCTTTACCTGTCTCTCCCTTTCCCATCCTTCTTTCCTTTACCTTTTGTTTGAAACGTTACCTTCTATCTTTTTTCTTGTCTTGCCTTGGTTTGTTTTGTTTCTATACTGCATTTCTCTGCTTCTAAAGATGATGCCTCTGATAAAACGGATGGTAAGATCATCTCGGTCCTCTATACATCAGAACCTTTTCCTTTTCAATCCTTTTGTTTTTTCCTAATTCTCTGTCCATTTCAACCCGTGTGTGTTAATGAAGTATGTGGCCGCAGCGCCCCCTGTTTTCAACGATAATCCATTCATTATAGTTTTTAATGCATTGCAAGTAAATTATACCTTTTTTCATCACGCATGTTACTAAATAAATGCTGCTTTTGGTCATATTGATATAACTGCATTATATAACACTATTACCATTAGACTTTTATCTGTCATGCAAATATATAAAACAAAGGTTTACTCCTTGATCCTTCTTTTGTCCACAGGGACCAGATCAGATAATGGTAAGACTGTAGCTAGGTTGAACTGTGTGTGGACATGGGGAGTTTTTACACTCACGGATGCATAGTCATAAGCTATAAGCAAGAATGAAGAAAAAATATATTCATAATCATATTTCAGCAATCAATTCCTCATACTGTATGTCAAATTGATATGATTTTTGAGCAAAAAACTTCTGTGCTTTACATACAGTATTCTTCAGTTAGTTCTGTGCGATCCCTGAGTGCATCCTGTGTGTCGAGGTGCTTTTGGCTCTTTGAACATCGCTGCAAAGGGGCTTTTTAGCAATAGTTTCTGGGATTAACACAGCTGTAGATGAGCTTTAGCTACTAGTTTGGGCAGCGTGTGTAGGGTCTGATGTACAATGTGACTATAAATATTCTCATGTGGACCTTTTTAGGACGCGTTCGCACCAAACAGCCCCTGTCCACCGCGAGCAGCATGTCCAGCCAAGTGGACTCCCGAGGACGCAGCCGCTCCAAGATGGTGTCCCAGTCCCAACGTAAGTCTTTGAACTGTCCCAACAAGTGCGTGTTGAATTGTGTGATGGTCAGAGGTGAGGGCGTAGTGGAACATTTGGTGGAGATTGGTCATTTGTTGCCTTGTGCCTTCAGGTTCGGACGAATCCGATTGCACACCAGGTATTCTGTCTGTGTGTGTATCTGTGTTCACAGTGGGATTGGGGGCCCACCTGCTATCGCTGTCATTTTGATAACAGTGTTTTTATAAAGCGGTGTGGGAGTGTATTGTTGTAGTCTTGCATGCTGTGTCTCATTACTTAATATGGTACAGTGGACTGCTTCTTCCACCGCTGCGTAGCCTGGTGTGGACTGGCATTTAACTTAATCTAAAGTAATCCTAAATTTGGATCTCCATGAGCCAGCAGCTTGTAAATTGGGATAAGTCAGATTTGCTGCTCACTAGAAAACAACTCTGAGTGAGTGCATTTTAGATGCTTATAATGTCCCTGTGTAGCACAAAAGGCTACTCGGATACTAGCGTTTAATTTTATTTTCAACCGTCTGTTCTGAACTGATTTCGCTTCCTACATTTTGTGACCGGTGTCTGACATGCACTGCTTTTTCATCATCACAACTGGTGAAGTTTGTTTTATGTACAGTAGCAACAGATTGTAGTTGCTAAAACTAATTGACATGCCTTCATTCGTGGTCAAAGACAGGATGCGCTCACATTGTTCTCTGTGCTGTATCTTTATGACGCTTTTTTGTGCACATAATGGTGATAATATCATTGGTTTAATCTTGCTGTTCCTTCCCCGGGCTCTGCTTCCCTCCTTCATCCCATGGGCTTTATGGCTCAGGATCTCAGTCAGCTAACCCTGTCGGTGGTAAGAGCAAAATGCTACAATTTACCCGCTTTTTAGTCTATTCTCTCTCTGCCCTGGTGTTCTCCCCTGTTTAAATGTGCACAAAAAGGTCACGTACTCAGCACCCCCCTTGTTTTGGCTGTAGCACAGTGCGACTCACAGACTGTGACCATTTCTGTTTCTACTTAGAAGTCCTTTATATCGCCTCTTACTTTCAGAACAATGTAGATGCAACACAAATGATAAGACGGGAGATTAGAATAGAGTCTCAATTAAGACTAGTTTTCTTACATTGGCAACACCAATGTCTTTGTCTTTTTTTTCTTGCTGACTGTGGCAGACCTAAACATTACATTGATATAAACAGCTTTGGTGACATGTGTGTGTGGATTTATAGATTGTTTTTTTAGTTGAAACCTCTGTCTATGTTTTTGTTTTATGCTCCATAAAACTAAGCACAATGTAGATGCTTAGCCCCAATTTTGTAATTTTCTGTTAAATTTGGTGAGAAATGCATTTGAACAATAGTCACTGTCCATTCAATACTTGAACTATTTCTTGGATTTAATCTTTATTTAACTTCTGGTAAAACTATTTCAAATCTTTTATGGCCTTGTTTTGTTTTCACAGCTTAATATATACAGTATTTGTCAGTGTGGTTTCATCTCTCCTTAAGATTTTTTCCTACTGTCAGCCCATTATTGTCTACTTTCCTAACACATCTTGGACCTTCTCTCTCCTGTGGCTCTCCAAAGCTGGCAGTCGCAGTGGCTCGCCGGGGCGCGTCCTGACCACCACCACCCTGAGCACCATGAGCTCTGGGGCGCACCGCGTCCTGGGGGGAAGCTCCACCGATGGGCGCAGGCGCAGCCGGATCCCACGCAGTCAGGGATGCTCCCGGGACTCTTCACCCACACGACTCTCTGTTGGTAAGAAACTGATCAAGTGAAACCTTTCATCTGATATGGATTTTTGGGGTCCAATACCGATATGAAGGGGGTTTGGAAAGGTTGATATATAGGTTGAGACTAATTTATGTAAGATGTATTTATTATGTCCTATTAAACACCCATTTATTTAGCTTTAAATCAAGTTGCTCATGGTGCTAAAATCTAGTATCTTACAGCTGCATTCAAGTGCACTACAGTATCACAGGCACACTAAAAAACTGCTCCACAACATATTAGCTCTACACATTGGGACTTTTTCAGGATGTAAAATATTGGTTGGGCCCTAATAGTTCATAAACCACTGATATAAATTGGTAATGTGAAAATCTATTTTGTGTCCTGTTAAGTCCTTTAATACTGTAGAAATATCTCACCACTCTCCTTCCTTCCTCCCTCCCTCGTGTTGTTCTTGTCTGTCCTTTCCCCCCGTTCCCCTCCTGTAGCTCCTTCCAGCCTCAGTAGTTCCATCTACAACGGGGCCAGCCGAGGAGGTAAGGCTCCATCCTCAAAACCACTGTCCCACCAATCCATCTGTAACACCAATCATTTAATTGCTCCTATTGATGATAATCTCTAACATCGTGCTGCCATAATCTCACCATAAAGTCAATGCCTCATTGAACCAGTCTGTTGTGCATCTGTGGCTGTCGCTGCGGTGATGGTTGCCAATGATCAGCAGCATTGTCCAACCCTCTCGCTGCCTGCGCTAACCTGTAGTCCATGGCCTTTGAATGAAACTGTTAGCAGGAACGGCTAAGCTTCATCTGGGCTGTGGGAGGCTTTGTGATTAACCCTGATTGGCTCGGTAGGCGCTGGTGCTGACAAATGGAGCTATGAGCGAGCGTTGATTGCAGTGTCTGTGTGTAAATGAAGCCAATCCTCCGCCCTTGTCCCTGAGTGATTCATGATCTTACAATTTCATGAAGTGACCTTCTCCTGTGTTGTCTGGCTCTTGTTGATTGCATGGGTTTCTACATAATAATTCTTAAAATGTACGTCCAGGGCTTGTGTGTCCTCTTGGGTGCATCTAAAACATAAAACCTGTAACTAAACACATTCTCAATCCTCCCAGATTTTCAAATGTGTTGGTGTCATTGGAAATCACTAGTTATTTTATATTTGAGCTTTTAGTGTGGCCTTTGAATTATGGTCATAGATTTTAGTTTTAACTATGAGAAAAAGAAATAATTGCTTTGAATACTGCAATACTATTGCAATATTTCAATACAGTACAATCCAATAAATTAATTGAAAATCATTATCAAAGTATTATGTGTCATAACAAGGCTGAAATTGAAGTAAATTAAGAAAATCATGGCTGGGCTTATGCACGTTGTGTTTGCAGAAATGTGTAAATCTGTAATTTACAAAATTGCATGCGATATGGATATTGCTTCGCCTAATATTGGGGTTCTATAATTTGACTGGCAAATTGAAATTGAAACTATGGCTGCATATATCCTGAGACACTATGTTGTGCGGCTCTAGCTTTAGCTTTGAGCAAACGAGCATATATTCTTGCGTTGTATGGCACAACATTTCATTAGTACTAAAATAATTCCAACATCATTTATGCCATTGAACACCCATTTGGACTAATAGCCTTGTACTTCACAGTCCTGTCTTCGCTCATCTTTTGGTCTGTGTCCATGTCCACTGTCACTGCTTTTGTCCACCAACTTTGTCCTGTTACGTGTATTTTCTTACTTCCGTTTTCCCCTTTCCTCGCTGCCTTGACTCTCTGTGTGCCCGTCCCTCTTATCCTGTGTGGTGTTAGCTCGGGGGAGCCGTATCCCGCGGCCCAGTATGAGTCAGGGTTGCAGCAGAGATGCCAGCAGGGAGAGCAGCCGGGACACCAGCCCAGTGCGCTCCTTCACACCTCTGGGTGAGTAGTTGGAGTGGACACATGCCCAGCAGGTGATTTTAACCCAGATCAAGGTTAAAATCAGAAAGAAATCCTTTTTTCATCAGGCTATAAAGGAAATAATCTAAAAACTCAGCTTCTAAATCAGAGAATGACATCTAAAAGGAATCAGAGCAGTAAGTCTAGACCCCTGTTTTATACATTACCATTAGGGATGTAACAATGTCAAAATCTCCTGTACGATAATATCACGGTATGATCTTTCTTCATATTGACTGAACAGAGCCATCGACCATGGTGAATGCATTGTTCTTTGCTTTTTTAAATGCACTGATGCAAGAAAATTAACTTACGTTTTGGAGCTGCAGTTTGCCGTAATATTGTGCGACTTTTTATTTCACAATGTCATGGTATTTCCTTTATTGTCCCTATTGACCACCTTTCAGGTCATTTCCTCCTCCTGTATGAAATAAACTTTTTTTCTCAAATCCTCCAACTCTGACATAATCGCGCAAGCTCATCCACCACCCTCAAAAAGTTGGTCATTCCCATCTTATAAAGTTAAAACAAGAAACAACTGGACATAGACGTTGGTGAGCGCATCAGCAGGCCCACTATGTAATGAAATGTAGCCCCCGGGTGCTCTTCAAAGATGAGGCCAGAGCAATTTAATCAAAGCTGAGAACAAGATGACTTGTCATAATCATTTTTGTGAAACATTCAGTCACGAAATATATCCGAGGTTCTTGGTGTACAAACATTAAAAGTCCTTTATTTGTATGCACATATCGACACAAACCTGTCTTCGTCAGGATAAAAGTTCTCTGAATGAACCAGGGCTGGTATAACAGTTGATTAGATCATGTGATATATCGTGATTAATGGGATGAGAAGTACCAGGCATGTCATTACACATTTTACATTCAAAAGGTGTGCACACCCTACAAGTGAAGATTATTTAAGACACTACTGGACTTACATTGTTTGACAGATGCCAGTGTTTTGCTCTCCTCAGAGAGCCTGCTCATGGCACTTTTTGGCCAGAGTCACACCCGCCAGATATAGAATCACCCATGGATGGTGAACTTCCAATGGCGTCCTATGACAGGAGCAAGAAGTCCAGTTGTCTTAACTGCACAAGTTAGAATTAACCACCTGGATGACTGCGAATTCAGGCAGATTTGTGATGATTGTGTCTGAACTACTGCTCTCTGATAGGCTGAAAGTTTTAAAGAGCCCATTTCAAAGTGATTGAATCTAAAAGTGTCCCTTGATTGTTTTTCTGCTGTGACTGCGTGTGCGCGTGTTAAAACATTGTGTGTGTGTGTTTTAATCTCGGTTGCAGCGACACGGAGCTACTCTCGCTCCACTGGGGCGCTCCACACCCCTGATGCTTTCGGGGCAGCAGGTGAAGGCTGAGTACCTTCTTTCTGTGCTTCACCCGCCCGTCTGCCTTCAAGCTTTTATTTCTATTATTTGTGCCTTTTATCAACATGTTTCTTACCCCACTTGCCTTGTTTATTCATTATTATAGTTCGCTCCAGAGCGCCCTCTGGTGGAAATGCATGGTTCCACATGTTGAGTTTCCACCATTCTGTCGATTTTACCATTTTTCTTTATTATTTTTAGCTTTGGTCCTTGTCCATGGAGCACCAATGTCTTCTCCTAATTTTTATGCCATTCTTTATCCTTAGTTGCATCTAACAGGTCATCGCATTGACTCACAGCAATTGTTCATGGGAAATGTGTTAATTAGTTGGTTGTGAACTGCGTTGTAATACTTAAGTGTCTGTTTCTCTCGATGTAGGATCAGGACTAGGGATCAGCCAGTCCAGTCGCCTGTCGTCTTCAGTCAGCGCAATGCGAGTCCTAAACACTGGCTCTGATGTGGAGGAGGCCCTGGCTGATGCACTGGTATGAAAACATGCCACCTACAAACATACAATTGAAGTGACCAGAGTGTGTGTGGAGTAGTGTGTGCCTGTTTGTGAATTAACCCTCGTTTCTACCTCTGTTTAACGCTGTCAGCTGTTGGGAGACATGCGATCCAAGGTCAGCTTCTTTTCCCGCCTCAAACCTGCGTGATATCTGCTCCTTCTGTCAATGCATGCCTCTGTACTGCTCTGCTAATATTGCTAATAACGTCTAATTAAAAGTCTCATTTCAAACCTTTCATTTGTTGCTCAACGGCAGAAGAAGCCGGCGAGGCGGCGATACGAGAACTACAGCATGTACTCCGATGACGACGCCAACAGCGACGCATCCAGTGCGTGCTCAGAGCGGTCGTACAGCTCCCGGAACGGAGGAGCCATCCCCACTTACATGAGGCAGACGGAGGATGTAGCTGAGGTCAGTGACTGCTTTTGCTTTGCAGTTATTGTTTTGTTTTTGAGTTTCCAAGAATGTCTGTTTATAATATAATATACCGTTGACATTTGTGCTGGAATAAATAAATCTTCTTCTGGTGTCCATCTCAGGTGCTGAACCGATGTGCTAGTGCCAACTGGTCTGAGAGGAAGGAGGGTCTTTTGGGATTACAAGCTCTGCTCAAGAACCAGCGGACTCTGAGGTCAGTCACCGACAAAACACCATTTATCTTGTTTTTAAAATGGCACTTATTAATTCAACCTCATCTTTACCTCAACAGTCGGGTTGAGTTGAAGAGACTGTGTGAAATTTTCACTCGGATGTTTGCTGACCCTCATAGTAAGGTAAGTCTGCATGCAACAGACAGACACGAAAACCTTATACGTTTATTATTCCATAATCTCCTAATCTTCCTTGTGGAGTTCCCTCCATATTCTCATTCACTCCTCTTCACTTTACCGGATTCTGCCTAAACAAAAGTGACACACCATAGAGCGGAACACGAAGTTCATGCTCCGATGTGAGCAATAATTCAGGCATGCAGAGCAATGAGTCCTGTTTTCTAACGGCATGTCGCGCTGAGTGATCTCACTCTCTCGCTCTTTGGACCTGATCTGTCACCGGTCGTCCTTCTCTTTACCGACGCTCACTGCAGTTCGACACACTCACGCGCACGTTTGGGCTGGCTCCTAACTGTAACTAACAGCTGCGGTCCGTCTTTTCTAACACATTTTGAGCACCGTTTGCTTCACACACGTCGTAAGGCGCGTGAGCCTCGTTTTCTTTGTTCGTTTTGTTCGTTCCTTGATGATTTGATGACTTTCAGCGAGACTCCGGCAGGGTGTACGGCACGGCAGAATCCGGTATAAGCTCAGCGTCTTTCAAGGTATTTCATCTCATGGTGGACCATCTGTGCATTCATCACTTTACCCAGATCGTTGTGTTCTTTAATAAAGTATCATTTCACCTGCTGACACAGTGTCTACTATAAGGCTATATTTTTAGCTTGTGATTTGGACGACAGAGTTCAGTTGTACATTGTCAGAAAGCTAACGTTCGTGTCTCTCTTTCCTCCATGCAAATCGACTTTGGAACTCTCTCTAGAGAGTAAGTTTGGCCTCAGTTTTTTTTAATCAAAAATACCTTAATCAATAACAAGTTGTCAATCAGCTGAATAACACTCACTAACCTGACTTTGTACTTGAATTGGTATTTTATCGTAAATGCCATTAGCTATTGAACTCACAAGTTAAGCTCTAATTATGTTAAGTATGATTTATAACTTTTGGTATGAGGGTACTGGTTGTTGAAAGTGAGTGAATAACCACTAACCACTGCCTCCACTGATCAGCTTCAGAAAGTGTGGTGTCTGTGTGCTGTGTGTGTGTGTGTATGTAAACAGTGAATCCGCTGCCTCTGATCAGTGTGTGTGTCTGTCTGATTCAGGTCTTCAGTATGTTCCTGGAGACTTTGGTAGACTTCATCCTGGTGCATAAGGAAGACCTTCAGGACTGGCTCTTCGTTCTGCTCACTCAGCTGCTGAAGAAGATGGGTGCTGACCTCCTCGGTTCTGTACAGGCCAAAGTTCAAAGGGCACTGGATGTCACACGGTTGGTTTTGATTTCTTAGTTACAGTAATGGGCTAAATGTTCATCCTGCTTTGAAGAAATAAGTTCGTAATGGCAATAAAAAGTTTGAGTGTATGTACAGTACAATACATACAATGTCTGCAGGATGCACTCCTAGTGGTTTAAATAGGAACTACAGCTGTAACTGAAGATGGGTTGCCTTGAGCTGCATATGAGGACACAAGCATTTCACCATCCTCAATTGAAAGTTATTGAGCTTTACATACAGCCTTTTACGTCCTGTAATAAGAATATAGTTGTGAAAAAAATATTTTAACCCTTTAACCGCCAACTGTTTTTTTAGCCATAGAGAACAACAGATAAATGTTTTACCAGTTCCTCTCACATCTCCAAGTTAGACCTAAACGTTCACGCACTTTATTTCTGATATCCATTGTTATTTTTTTTTAATAATGTGTTTGTTCAGATCACTCTTGACCTAATGGCAGGCGCCAAAGTAACGCAAAAGTTGCCAAATGGGTGCATTATGGCAACTTTGGCGGTTAAAGGGTTAATTGAATGTGTTTACTTCATATTTGTTGACATAGATGGGTAATGTTTATGAAATATTGACATAAAATCTTTCATAACCTACCTAACAAAAATGTAGAAATTTCTTTGTTATTAATGGAGTAATTAGCCCAAAATAAGATGAGGTCTAATAGGTCACCATCTAATAAATGCCATCATCACCTTTTTCCCTCCAGAGAGTGTTTTCCCAACGACCTCCAGTTCACCATACTTATGCGGTTCACTGTGGACCAGACACAGACTCCAAACCTTAAGGTAAAGTCCTCTCTCTTTGACGATTGCATACGCAGCGATGGCTTTGGGCTGTTACCACGGAAACTGCTCAAACTGTCTTGGTCACTGTGCTGTGGCT
This sequence comes from Lesueurigobius sanzi, assembly GCA_900303255.1. Lineage (NCBI taxonomy): Eukaryota > Metazoa > Chordata > Actinopteri > Gobiiformes > Gobiidae > Lesueurigobius > Lesueurigobius sanzi. Next base: position 26,024 of record OMNZ01020968.1, on the reverse strand, counting down.
GCTGAACCCCAAAACCCCACACCTGACTCCTGGACTGTGTCCTCTCTAACTCTGTCATTTCTCTCCATGGCCTTCATCTTTGCTCTGGCCTGGTTTATGTACAACCCCCCTTGTCTCAGTTGTATTCCAATAGGCCTCCCCCTTTACCCCTGAGTACATTATGTTAACTCTTACTTATATTTTTCTAATAAGAATTGCCACTTTCTGCTCTTAAATGTGTTGCTATTGCTATGATGATTTGGTTTACGTTTGTTCCATTAATTGAATATACTTAAATCCTAAGCCAACATCCCATCCACCCCTGTACTTCCCTCTAGCCTGGCTGCATCTCACACCCAACTCCTGGCCTTGTGGTCTCTGTCTTTGCGTTGATTGACACGGTGCTTCTCCTCTTTCTCTCTGAAGCCTGGACAGGGCTCGTGTTGCGGGCGTGGCAGGGGAGGGGCCGGGGTAAAATTGTTTCCCCCCAGAGCGCGGCGCCACGCCTGCTCTATAGACGAGCAGGCCACAGCCTGGAGTCAGTCCTCCCAGGTCAGTGCGCTCCGGGGGGAGCAATGTGTACTGCGCTGGCACAATGCACCCAAGTGATATGGAGAACACACCCTGAGGTGTCTTTGTAGTACACAAACAAAAAGAGGTTGGAGGATATGTACAGTTCAGGAGTCATTTGTGGTGTTTTGGAGCCTGCTGTGTCTGTCTGCTTTCATTGCTTATTTTATGCCCATTGGTCATCTCTTCTGCTTCTGATCAGCATGAACTTCAGTCTTTTATTGTGACATCTTGTTTATATTCTAGCTGCCAGATGCACGTTCTGCTGTGAACATTCATTTCATGCCAGTTTGTTTTTACAGGTCATTGTTAGGGACAGTGTATGAGAGCAATCTTCCTGATGATTTCATAATGTGTCCTATTGCAGGTGAAGGTAGCTATTCTGAAGTATATCGAGACGCTGACATTACAAATGGAAGCTCCGGACTTTGTGAACTCCAGTGAGACGAGGCTTGCTGTGTCCAGGCTCATTGCCTGGACCACTGACCCCAAGAGCGCAGAAGTTCGAAAGGTATGTCTAAATCAGGGACACTGACTTTAAAAACCTGAGCTGTATTCCTAACATGTATCTTTTTCTTTGTGTTTAGGCAGCTCAGGCCGTGCTCATCTCCCTTTTCCAGCTCAACACCCCTGAGTTCACCATGCTGCTGGCCGCTCTGCCCAAAACATTTCAGGACGGAGCCACAAAACTGCTTCAAAACCATCTCAAGAACACTGGCAATATAGCGCAGGTAAAAGATACAAGATGACAGAGCCCTCATCATATTTTTTGTCATTGCATTATTGAAGTCATTCTGTCCTTTCAGGCACAAATTGGCAGCCCCCTGACACGACATACACCCAGATCTCCAGCCAGCTGGTCTAGCCCGGTCACCTCACCCACCAACACCTCCCAAAACACCCCTTCACCAAGGTACTTCTCATAATCAACAAGGTAAACCTGACATGGAAAGAATTTGCTTAATGTATGTACTTTTCTGTTCAGTGCATTTGACTACGACACAGAAAACATGAACTCTGAGGACATCTACAGCTCGCTGAAGGGTGTTACAGAAGCGATTCAGAACTTTAGTGTCCGCAGCCAAGAGGACATGAACGACCCAGTGCAGCGCAGAGAAGGGGAAGATGTAAGTAAAACAAAGCAGTATTTGATTTGATATTGCGGGAGTGTATGTATGAATAAAGAAAACTGACCAAAACGGTTGACTTTGAGATGGCATCATAACAGACAAAATGCTGTTGGACCGAGGAGGCCATGATATCTAAAAGAATGCAATGTTTTAAAGCAACTGCTACACATGTGTCCTTGCAAGATTTATGACCTGTCTTGGGCCTCATGTCGGGTCCGATTGCAGAGGTCCCATCTGCTCTAGAACCCCCTCTTTAAGGACTTGGTGTACTCTAGGACAGAGGTGTAACCTTTTGACATTTTCCCCAAAGAGGTATTTGAAATCCAAGACTCCGACATGTCATCAACCTGACATACGCGGTTTACCTGACGCAGCAAACCCCAACCTTAAGGCTTAGTGTAAACACAAAAACACATACAAACATTTCTCCAAGCACTAGGCTCAGTGTATCACAAATGCATACTTTCTTAACTGTCAACTTTTGTTTGTAGATTCCAATTCTATTACAGCATACTTACAAAAATGCCAAGGGGCTTTTTGAGGACTGGAGAATGAATGGAGGACACTTTATCACTAGAAAATATACAAACTTTATCATAGAAAGGCACATGGGAGAATACCTGTGGATTCATTAAAAAGAACCTGAGGATTGTTACATTTGCTGGTGTCAAGATTGGACATATAATGCGTCTTTGCCGTCTTAACAGCCTTTTGGTAAACTCACTTGTTACAGCAGCTCCCAAGAACACAGGGGCCGCAGATAGCTAGCAAATGTGCCATCAAAGAAGAACAAGATAAATGTGCAAACCAGTAATAACAATAGAGTAAAGTTCCCCCACATACAATGACCAAAGAACTGTGTATTGTTGTATTCGTAGGGTGGTGGAGACTGCAGGGGCTCTGATGCAGTGGAAGGTGGGCGTATGGCTCTGGACAACAAAACCTCTCTCCTCAACACACCTCTGCTTTCGTCAAGTCCTCGTGGGGGGCGTGAGCACTTCTCGGACTCCCCATTCAAGCACAGCCGCAAACACACCAGCCTGGACGACTCTGAGCTGCTCACAGACGGTACACTGCACACATCCCTTAGAATTAGGGCTGCACCATTAAAATGTGCACAGTGAACTGAATCTGATTTTAAATGGTAACATTTTTTTTCCATTTTTTTCAGAGAGTGGTTTGGATCAATCTGAACTTGTAGCAGAGCTGTTGAAGGAGCTCTCGAACCACAATGAGCGAATAGAGGAGAGAAAGGCAGCGCTGTGTGAATTGTTAAAGCTCATTCGTAATGATACACTGCAGGTTTGGGACGAACATTTCAAAACCATCCTGCTGCTCTTGCTTGAGACTATGGGTGACAGAGAGGTAAAAAACTTACTGCAATGTCTGAGCTGTCAAAAGTCATATTTTCACTTTGCCTTACCTCATCTCCCTTATGTCCTCTTTTAGTACTTAATACGGACACTGGCTCTCAGAGTTCTCAGCGAGATTCTCAACAAGCAGCCTTGGCGGTTCAAAAACTATGCAGAGCTCACAATTATGAAAACCCTGGAGGCACACAAAGACCCACATAAGGATGTACGGATTCATGCATATAAATAAATGTTTGTTTTAAAATGAAATGATTGTATTATCTTTGGTTATTGTGTTTCTTAGGTGATAAGAGCAGCAGAGGAGACTGCAGCGATGTTGGCACAGTCCATTAGTCCAGACCAATGTATCAAGGTGCTCTGTCCCATCATTCAGTCGGCAGACTACCCCATCAATTTAGCTGCCATCAAGATGCAGACCAAGGTTGTTGAACGGGTTCCCAGAGACTGCTTGATATCGATGCTGCCAGAGATGGTGCCTGGCCTCATACAGGTGACTTGGAAATACTCCTCATATGGCTCATTGGATATGTAGTTGATCTACAATGTGAATTTAAAAATGTTCTCTTTTAAAAGGGTTATGACAACTCTGAAAGCAGTGTCAGGAAAGCTTGTGTGTTCTGCTTGGTTGCAATTTATGCAGTGATCGGCGAAGATCTCAAGCCTCATCTCAGTCAGCTTCCCAGCAGCAAGGTACATTTCTGTGTTGAAAACATAATGACAGTCATGCACAGTTTGGCCTAACACTTCTATTCACTGTCCTCAGCTGAAGCTCTTAAATCTCTACATAAAGCGCGCCCAGTCCGGCTCTAGTGGCAGTGAACCCACATCTGAAGCCCTATAGGTGGCGCTGCGCCCTCCACAAGGCAACCACAGAAGGCAACTCTGCCCACCGGACATGAACATTATTTTCACAAAGACTGACAGCAATCGGCTTCATCCACCTTGCACTATAGGTACATGCAGTCCAGATACATTTCCTTTCACACTGAATGGAAGCTGAAGGCCCTGCAGGACTTTGTAGCTCTTGAACACATCTGAGGATCTCTCCCGATTCAAAGACTGAAGGTTTTAGACTTAAAAACAGGCTTGTCCTTCCTTTGTCAAGATTGAAATATTTAAATGTCCGTCCTCTGCCTTTCTGACTTTAAGTAGCTCACTCTTAAGAGTTAAGACCCAAGAGCATCTTCTACAAACCATTACAATGCCAACAGGAAGCAGTGGGCTGAAACTGTGCTGTCTATGTTTCTTTATTGAATATTACGCAAATGGGGCCAGAATGTTTATTTACCTTTCTGGATTTGTCTTGCATACTGCAGCGGTTTTTAAGTCTATCTTTTGCACATACTCGACAACAATAACACACTTTTTAAAAGGTTGTGGTCAAATTTATTTATATAGCACATTTAAAAGCAGACAATTCTGCCCCAAAGTGCTTTCCACAATCAATAAGCAGTAAAATAATAAATATCTCTAGAGATGGAACCACCAATAACCTCAGTAAAACATGGTATATTATAAGAACGCTAGAATTAACATTAAGAAATATTACATTTTAAAACCTTAAAACTTCAAAATGTCTAGCTCAGTTTGAATTAAAAGCTAGTGACCGAAATGCGTTTAGCAGGGTTTTAAAACCCTCTACTGAGGTGGCAGCTCTAATGGTCAGCAGAGCTGACCAAAGCTTAGGGCCTGCAACTAAGGCTGGGTACCATTCATTTTTAATTTCCCTATACCAGTACTATACTAGATTTACAATTCCCACGCTAATCTTTTAACTTTAATCCATCTTTATTGCTGTTTTTAATCCTTTGTTGTTTTTGCTATTTTATTACAATATTCTTTAATGTACAGTATATCTATGTTGTAAGGCACAGAGTTGCTGCTTTGTATGTAATGTGCCCTACAAATAAAGATGCCTTGCCAATAATGTTAATTTATTTCATAAAAGCCAATTTCTTTTTTTAATTCATTTTGAGGTGAAACAACCAAGTAACTTTCATTAGTGCAGTCTCAGGCATAAACATTTTCAGTACTAATTTTCAATAACATTAAGAAAACAAAATACTGATCGTACCTTTTAATTTCCCCCCGATGTCGTACTGGTATTGTTTAACAGTACCCAGCCCTACCTGCAACTGGCTCGTGTCCTCTGGTCTTAAATCTACACCTCTGGTATTCTAAAAGTAACTCAATCTAATGCCCGAAGTGTGCAAAGTTATCAATTTCGTTAAATAAGAAGATGGCAGGTTATTAAGAGATTTAAAAACAACATTTTAAACTGAATTCTAAAAGTTACAGGTAGCCAGTAGCGAGGACAGCACAGGAGTAATGTGCTCCATGTGCTTCCTGAGAGCAGGCGATCTGCCTAATCTTGGACTACTTTGTGGATGGATAACTGGCCAAGGCCAGGGCTGGACATCGGGAGAACCGGGACTTTTCCCTATTTAAAAACGAATTATTTAATTGCTTTAGTGCTTTGACTAGCTACGTCTTGAACTCTGCAAACACACTGCAGTTGTTTGGTCTGAACGCACCATTGGCAAAGAAGTCCTTGACCTATAGTTTTGACACACAACAAACATGAATATCAATATTACAGACCATTAGCAAATTGTCCTATTTCTACAAAACTACAAAATCCTTGAATTTAGAAGCGCGCAGAATATCGATTCAATTTGAGCTCAAAGAGTTGCAGCAGCAGTCAGAATGATCACAGATTAGTTATAGACAGTTAAGGGTTGCTTTGAAGACAGTTACTAGTTTCCCACCTCATGTGGTACAAGAGGTGCTAAAGAAAGGGGACAGAGGCGTAGATTCTGTGCATCTACATTAAGTTGCTGTTGGAGGCCGGTGAAGTACTCCTCTGCTGGTGGGTACCGCTGATCCACCACAACGGCCGGCAGAATGTGGAGAAGCCTCCACTTCGACCCATTCGGGAATGGATGGACATCTGAGAAGGAAGGGTCAAGGCGTATCCTCGACGGCAGGTTAAGCTCTTGCTCTTACAACCACACCGCCACGGTTTTCTCTTCTTTCCCAGCGCATCCTCTGGGAAACAGGTTCACCGGCAAAGCCGAAAGGAGATGATCAGGAAGACTCGAGGACTGATTTCCACCATTAACTTAAAAAATAACTCACAATGTTGTTAAATACATAGACAAGTAATGCTGAGACATTTTAATATCATAAACTGATAATCAGAACCAACCATAGCCAAATCAGGACTGGGAGATGGAGCAACATGCACACTGCTGGTGCACAATGGTGGTGCACCACACCACAGTGTTTATCAGGTGTCAGCACCTGCCTAAAATGTACGGTCAGCTCTACATGGCACTAATGCAGTGGGACAGTGGTTCATACCTGCTCATAGCATTTATAGTACATGGGCGGAGGCAGGTATGTGCTTGGCTATGCATGAGACAAAATCTTTTTATTTGGATACTATTGAAAAATATCACCGGGGTTTAAATTATTGTGAACAATGTTTGCCCTTTTCAAAATAATATAGTGTCCCCTGTTGCCCATTTTTTTTTTGAAAGGTTTGGGGGGGGGGGGTGTGCAGCAGGCTATTACATGAAGTTTGTTGGGACATGGCTTATCACAAAGCAGATGTACCCATCTGTGATATAGAATTGGAATATAAAATAACTGTCATCCATCAAGTATTTTGGGAGGTGTCTGAACACCTATACCCATTCTTGTTTCTTTTTTTCATTCTGTTGCGTGTGCTATAGTCTCTCACGCTTTATTTGTAGAAATGTATTATTTACAGCTCAAATTCACTGTCATTGTCACCCTCTTTCCTTGTAACATTCTCGTTTTCACTGTTGTTTCTTCTGTGCATTTACAAAGCAGTGCTTAAATGAGATGATAATAAATAACTTGTACAAATAATGATCTATGTGTCATGGACGATTTTCCATACATTTCGTATGACCTAGAAGTTCCCAGTAAAAGCGGGTGCAAAAACACAAGATATGCATTCACCTTATACACCCCACAGACGGATCTCCGGGAGGGAAAGTTTTTTTTTTTTTTTTTTTACACTAGGCTATGATAGAAGACTTTCTTAATATAGTCTGACCTACGGTGTGGAGTGTGGTCACTAGTAAACCTGCAGTGTGGGAAGGACCCGTAGAAAGTCCTAACCGTCCAGGTCTGGTCTATGAAAGATACGATTTTCCCCTTATGCAACAGTTCTTTCCAATCCAGGTGCTGAATTTCATGTATGCAGTTAAGTGGGCTTTAATTTTAACTGCAGCTGAAAAGTGTGTACAGGCTAGAGCCTGAGGACTCGCTGCACTCATCTCCATCCAGGCAGGTACTAGTCAATACAATGGTCAATACAATTCAATTTAGCTTTACTGCAATTGGGTATTTTAATTGAAAATACACCAACTAAAAATGTTTCTGAAAAGTCAATTTGGGCATGGGGGTAATGAAGTCATGAGGCGGGTCTTGTGGGCCGAAATTGTGCGTGTGTGCGCGTGCGTGCGTAAAATACGCTGAGGAACCGTTCAGGGTCCGAGACCTGCAGGACAATCATTGACCATAGTACAGTGGACACATCTTGCACAACGTAATGCTGTTGCTGAAATCAGGATGGCAATAATTGTGTGTTTTGCGAGTCTGGAGTTCGGTACATGTTTGGGTCGAGTTTACGGGACTGCGGCGTGAGGCACAGCTGTTGCGGAACACAAGATGTTGTTCTGGCAACCACACGCGGAAAACTTCCACCCATCAGCTCAAAAATATGGAGCTAGCGGGTATGAACCCACCGCACCCAAATCAACCATGTAAAGTAATGAAGTTTGTTTGAGAGCTATCTATAACATGCTGCAATGTTTACTTGTAATTATTCCTTCTGAGTCTGGGCTGCTGACAAGTATTTTGTTACAATGAAGGATTGTGACTTTTTAAATAATGGGTATGGTATTGGCTTGTAAATAATGTCTAGGCACTGATTGTAAAGTTATAACTGACAGTTGCACACAATGACGGAAGCCCAGAGGCCGCTGATTGGCTGACAGGGCCGCGTTTGGCACAAGGGGCGTGTAGTGATTGGCTGAGCTCCGCCTGGCACCTTCCCGAGGCTGGTGCTGCAGCCGCAGGCTTCAGACCGTCCGTCTGAATTACAGGAGGCCATGTTCATGGATGGTTTTGTGCTCTTCGGGTGGGTGAAGGATTACGTCTCTGTAAGTTAAAGACTTTGCGGCGACTGCATCTTCGCGATGAGAAGAGGGGAGCAGTTGAGGATGCTTCACGGAGCTACAGAAGGACACTGCTCCTAAGCGGACATCACACAGCGGATTCAAAGCAAGTGAAGTTGATGCTAGTTAGCCGCATAGCCACAGAGATAGTAGCAGCTGTGCGGATACTGGGTGGATGCACTGTGGACTGCTGCTTCACTCCTAACCACATCATCTCTGCCTGTTGCATTTTGTTGAGCTAACATCACATTTCACCGCTCGGATGTGTGTTTGTAGGACATGCGGGCTGCAGAGTTCGCTGGTAACCTGTGTGTTGTCTTTGTATGCTAGCTAGCAGTTAGATAACATTAGCATCAGCTCATCTTTAGTCACGACTAACAATTGTTGCTCAGTGAACTCTTACTTATCGTTACTTCCAGACCTTCTACAAGTTGGGGAACAACGTCGTGAGTGGCAGAAGTCCAAAAGTTCCCTTATTGGAGATATGGCGATAAGCACAATGCTCTGTTTCGCCTGTCCAGTCTGTGAAGGAGCAGCTAACGAGTTAGCAGCGTAGCTTTCCTCCCACGGCGTCTCTCTGAAGCTGCAGAGCCACTTCCTTCTTGGGCGACATCTCATACCCGAGGCAAGCTGGCGGCCCTTCAAGTAGAAACCGAGGACAAAGAGCTGGGGCCCATGACCTGGGTGCTGAAGATGGAGGACGCCACCATCGAGTCGGGGCTGGTGCACGACTTTGATGCCAGTCTGTCCGGTATCGGGCAGGAGCTGGGGGCTGGAGCCTACAGCATGAGGTTAGATGGACACCAACATCGGCTGCCTTTTAATTATCTTGAAAACATTTACATAACTGGCGTTAGAGCTTTAGTGTTTGTTTTTGGATCAGGCATTGTGCAGAGCTGGTTGTGTGTCCTGCTCTGACCTGTTTGAAGAGGTCATTGATGAAAAATGTTGTTAGAGGTAGCTTTATGAAACATTCCCAGATAACCCAAAGGAAGTGAGGAGAAAATGCCTCTCCTGATTCTTGGGTCTAGTGTCAAGGAACAAAGACAGCATATGTTTTAAAGAATACTGAAAATGTATGGATTTATATGAAACAAAACAGTAATTTGCATATAAGTGACCAACAATAATGTGTGTGTGGAAGGATGTCAATGATACATTGGACACAGAGAGCACAAGTGACTTGTTAACTATTTGAACTATTTAACATGATGCCTATGATTCATTTTGATCATGTTTTCTCATTTAGTTTGTCTCTATCCCTGGAGTGAAATTGAGTGAGAAAGGCCAGTCCTTTTGTTGGTCCATTAGCTGTTGCATGCAGAACTAATCTTCTACCCCCCCCCCCCCCCCCCCCCCCCCCCCCTCGTTTCTTT
>OMNZ01020965.1:37582-52790 GCA_900303255.1 Lesueurigobius sanzi | reverse complement strand
GCATAATCAGGGGCGTTATGCATGGCGGAAAAAGAACACAGCATTCCAAGAAAAGTACTTGCTACCTACAGTAAAATTTGGTGGTGTTTCGATCATGCTGTGGAGCTGTGTGGCCAGTGCAGGGACTGGGAATCTTGTTAAAGTTGAAGGGCCCATGGATTCCACTCAATATCAGCAGATTCTGGAGAACAATGTCCAGGAATCAGTGACAAAGTTGAAGTTGCGCCGGGGCTGGATCTTTCAACAAGACAACAACCCTAAACACTGCTCAAAATCTACTAAGGCATTCATGCAGAGGAACAAGTACAACGTTCTGGAATGGCCATCTCAGTCCCCAGAATATTGTTGCAAATTATTATTGAAAATTTGTGGTGTGATTTAAAGCGGGCGGTCCATGCTCGGAAACCATCAAACCTGACTGAACTGGAGAGGATCTGTAAAGAAGAATGGTCAAAAATACCTTCTACCAGAATCCAGACCCTAATTGGAAGCTATAGGAAGCGTTTAGAGGCTGTTATTTCTGAAAATGGAGGATGCACAAAATATTGAGTAATTTTTCTTTTGTGGTGCCTACATTTATGCACATGCCTAATTTTGTTTAAATAATAATATCACTGTGTCTGTCTCCTATTTAACTGGATTTTTTTTTATCCAAACAACCAATGATTTATAAAGGAAAATCATGAAAATTTACAGGGGTGCCCAAACTTTTTCATACCACTGTATGTTGGAACAATAAAATTACATCAAGCATGATATACCATGTAGACCCACTCTGCCAAACTAGCTGTTTCAGATAGTACTCCTAAAACAGTGTTCAGTTTTAGGACCTCTGAGTCTGAGTAACAAAATTACATAAAAAATAAATGAACAAAAGGTCCAAGTGCTCAAGTTTGTATCTGTTACACAAGTCTGGATGAAGTGCATTTGAAACATAAAACTCCTACATCATTACAATCATTTGAATATTAAAACTATATGAATCTCTCTGCTCCCACAGCACCCAGAGGTGTCCATCTCCAACAGCCGCGTGCAGTCTTCCAGTGTCAACTCCGTGGACTCCATGTCTAACTCTGCCCCCTAGTGGCCGAACATGGCTGCCACACTTTACTTACAGAAACAGAAATATGGAAGAAGAGGTCCAAGGAAGGCTTCCCTGTTGCTGAATGCCTTGGTTTAGACCTTGGACTTTTCTGCAACAGTTGAATTCAGTCTGTCCAGCCTAAATGGTCAACCGAGGAATGGACCCTGGGCATTTCGGACGGTCTGAGAAGAGACATGTTTGGGACAAACTTAACTTTTACCCTCAGGATTGTTGGACTATAGAACAGAGCCACTGAAGAGGATAGTAAAACAAGCTAAATATTCAGGGGATCCACTGTATATGAAGACCGCCACAGGGAACAGAGTATGGGGTCTTAGTGAATTTCTCTCTTGAAATTTCCTTTTCTCTTAACTTCCTGACCTTTGTCTTTCATATATACTTTCCATCCCTATCTATCCAAACCCACAACGGTATGCACCATAGAAGTCAGAGAAGTCTACTCCTTAGTATTTTTATACTAATACTACAACTAAGGATCAGGTGCTCTAATATAAATCATGAGAATTTCAATGAATGAGTGTGAAATATTGAAAAACTAATAGACTAAGGTCTAAACCAGGACTAAGTCAGGCCTGAAACAAATCTAAACCAAAACACAAACTAAACCAGGGTGAAAGTAGGTCTTAATACTGGGGTACCTGACCGATTTTCTGGTAGTAGAGTAAATTTTAAATTAATTACGGTGAATAACCAGAAGGTGAGAGAGATTGTGAGAGCGAGAAACAAGTTTGGGTTGCAACAGCTAACAGGTATTAAAAGGAAAAACCAGGTACCCCAACCGTGTAAGCCACGAATAACCCTCACCGAACTCAACCAGGTCCAAATCAGGACTAAAACCATGACCATAATGTCTCAACACCACACAATGGACCTTTGTATTTCAGAATTTTATATACAACCCTATTAAACTTATACAATTAATAACTTATTTACTTTGAGTATCACATCTCCCATTACCTCAGAAGATCACTCCGAAACATTCGCAAACACATCGCCTCAACAACCTCAACACATTGATGTACATTGCCTTGCGTAGACTCAGGCCAAAGATGAGAATTTTTGGTTTTGCAATGATATTGTGCTGATGCAATTTTGTTTGACATGGAGAGCCCAGACAAGAGTTCAGATCCTGGAACTGTTTACTAGATATTTGTTAAATACTATGAGCCTGCAGACATATCATAGGCTTTGAAGCACAGTAGGCGCCGCGGTATAATGACTGACTGATTTGTGAGAATTGTGTTTATCGTGAATTTGATGCATGGACAAAGTGTAAGTACGGATAGCTGTGTCCCTTTGCGCTTCTGCATACCTCATTCCACTGGTGTGAACGTTAGGGCTGCACAATATTGGGAAAAGTTTGTGATGGTCTTGGCTAATACTGCTAAACACTTAAAGTAGGCCAAGATTCTTCAGTCTTCATCTGTACTCTGTAGTTGAAGTATTGGAGGTTTTGATGTTAGTCCATGAATCGCAATGGTGGACTTAGGTTAAAGTTAGATCCGGTCTATAACAACATACTGAGACAGAAACCTGTTTACAACAACAACTTTAGACCAAAACCACCGCACTGTCATGCTAATGAGCCTGGGCTACTGGGCGGAGCAGGGCCATAGGGAAGTGTCAACAGCCTTAGAACTTAACCCAGGGTTGAGACAATAGAGAGGTAACAAGCCATATTAAGTATGAATAGTAAGAATAAGATGTTTTCCAACTTTTTGTACCAAGGGACTTGGAGGTTAACTCCTCCTTCTGGTTTGCTCTTAAGAGACCCACAAACATGTTTAAGTCTTTACTCGTTGAGGACGATCTTTGGAGTAAGATCAAAATGTCCGACACTTCAACTACGGAGTACAGATGAAGACTGAATAATCTTTGCCTACGACGGACAACTCCTGTACGACTGAGAACCTACACAGACTTAGTAAAGTAAATAACACACAATTAAAAGTGGTTCTCAACAGGTGTAGTTTAGGATCCATCTGCAAAGCCTTACACAACAATTTTCCACTGAGACGTGTGATGTTCTTTTTAATGAGGAGAGCGATGTGCAGAGACTGTGGAAATATTGTGCAGCCCTAGCACTAGCATTGTGTACAACACAAGTCTCTCCCGGTTTACCACGTCACTTTATATTTGACAATATGTGAAGTTTAAAAATTAATATGCTGTACAGAAATCTCTTTTGCTTTTTCCCTTCTCTCTTCTCTACTTTCTGCACAGTTACTGCCCCCATTGAGAGGAGAGGAGCACATGCACTCAGCCGGACTTACAAGTTGCACATTTTGAAAAACTAATGACATTTTGTTCAATTCAAGGCACATTGTTGTATAGAAAATGTCACAAAAACTGCTCTTTTTTCTACCATTACATTAGGAACTTTTCAGAATAAGTGTCTTTTTGCTCTCCCTATGCCTTCACCGTTTATGAACAACTGCTGCATCGCGTCATTGTCAGAATAATTGTGTCTATTATATATTATATGAACGCTATATGGCATCTGCTTTTTTTCTAATGTTCTTCAAAAATGCCTCACAACACATTACGGTCTTCCTCTTGTGCAGTGTCCCACCTACAAACGAAGACAGGGTATTTAACAGCTGCAAGAAATGCTACAACAGTAAATAAAAAGGGTTTTGTTTTGAAAGAGCACAGTATGTAACACACTTTTTGATCATTTACAATATTGTGGAAAAGTGAGCCTGAATCTTTTTTTTTTTAATTTTGCATCTCCATTTATCCAGGATTGGAACCTGCACAATGACTATCAAAAAGTATCAAGTATATGTAGTGCATATAGTATAAATTAAAGATGTGTCCTAATTGCATAAAGATCATAGCTAACTACCACCGAGTATGGAGTGAATCAATAATGCAGTCTAAGCATCTTTAAGTGTCCAAAAAGGCTATACAAAACCGATTATTATTTTTATAATCAAGATTCTTCTAAATTGAATCAATATATTGTAATTTGAATGGCTGCAATAATTACTGGTGTCTTTAACTATCCTGGGGCCTTTACAAACAAGTTCTGAAGTACATTTACTTAACCAGTTTCTTAAATGTGTATGAATATATTGATATTGAGTCAAAATATATGAAGGTTTCCACGATATTGTAAATCATACTGCATGTACAGAAAGAGGAAGACACATAACACACAAAGAAGTGGCCTTTCCACAGCGACACAGCCGATTTAGACGGAGCAAGGGTCTTAGCTCTTCTCTCTTTACGAATGTCTTTTTTCCTATTATCTTCTACTATAGTGGTCCATGCAGTAACTATAAATTGTCCATACCAATCTCGAACACAAGCCAGTGTTTCGTTCACACAGACCCAACAGAGGAGTATGTTTATAGTATATATGGATCTAAATCAGACTGAAGTGCCTCCTTGAAAGCATGATCTCCACACACACACACACACCTTCGCACTTTGTTATCCCAATGCCTATCGTTTCTACCAGGAGACCCCAGATCTTTGCCGACAAAGCTTTGTGGTAAAGGGAAGATAGAGAGTCATAGGGGGGAGAATAGTGTAGGGATTTTCCTTGTTCAATGTGATGTACAGAACAGTGCTGAGTGCATGTGAAAGCCAAGTCCACTGTGTCCTTTGAGTCCCAATAAACTCTGTGCTATAGTTTGAATACTCCACACGGTTGTTTGTCTTATTTTACTCCGAAGCCTCTCACTGAATGAAGAAAGACGTGTTGCCATAAAGTACTTACTTTACTTACTGGATGGAGGATGGATAAACTGCAGTTGCATAATTACACTACACCTGATTTTATATTACATAAAATATAATGGGAGGAAGTTAAATAGATAGTCGTGGTCCAAGCACATTCCTAACTTTCCTAACGCATTTCTAAAATCCCTTTTCTTCATAGAGATGACATTTCACAACTTGCGAGGTCACTTTTTAGGCTCACTGTCACAGAAATGCTTGGCAACTAGCCGGCAAGCTCAAGAAATACTTTAATATTATGTTGTGTGTCTTTGAGGGTAAATGTTTATGTTTTATGAATTTGATTACGTTATTGGGTAAAATCTTTATTTTCAAAGCTAAAGCGATACCAAATCTGTGTATGAAACATTTCATAAACAGAGTTTATTACCAGTATAATTTAGAAAAAATTATAGCAACAAATTATAATAAAATATCTGAACATGAAGAGAAATGGAATGTCTGCCTACCTGAGTTAGTGATGTAATAGTAGTAAAGTCAAGTCTATATGCATTTTAGTCTTTGTTTTTTTTGTTTTTGTTTTTTCTTTTGCCTATTGCCTTGTTCCTTGTGTATGTTGTGTTGCCTTTTTCTTGAATTTTTTTTTTTTTTTGGGTCATTCTTTTTTTTTTATTATTAAATCTGCACTCTAGTTCCCATCACAGTATTGTAACCGTGTGGATGAGTGTGAATGTGGTGTGAAAGTATGGATGAGGGGAGGGAGGGGAAGTGGTGCGGAGGAGGGGAAGCATGTCTCATTGTTTTACTCTGTAAATAAATAAATTAAAAAATTAAAAAACTCAAGAAATACTTTATATTTATATTCAGATTCCACAAATGCCTGAGTTTACAATATACCAAAGGGGAAAAAAACACATTTGAATCCACTACTAGGAAAATAAATGAGGTATAGTGCCTTTAAAACTGTAAAACCGCACCAAAACCAGAAACAATTATCAGATTCAAAGACTACAAGGTCACGCTTTGCAACACAGCAGTAACGTGACAAACTGGGATCATGAAGGATAAGTGCAATCAAATTTGAATTGTTTGCTTAAAACTCATTCCTAACTTTAAAAACGCATTTCTAGCATCATATAGTATCACAGCATCTTACAGGAATGAGCTTATAACTAGGTTTTGTGACTTTTAGGGGCCCAAGTGGAGCTGTACTCATAACACTAGTAGTTCACAATTGATAAAATGCTTTACAAGTAGATGCAGGGTCCTTCGTCACATATGTCTGATTTTACAACCTACTCAAAGAGCACAAAAAAGTAATTCCACTAAAAAATCTAGTACAGTACTTTAAGTTTGGGACCATTGCCCTAAACATTTCCTCTCCGTACCGGACAGTCCCATGAATAATGCAGTCTGTGCCGGGACGGTGGTGCTCATTAAAACATAATGCTCCGCTTGTGAATGGGGGGAGATGGAGATTTGACCCACTTCTGCTTCATTGTCGAGTCAAAGAGTAGCATAAAAGGCGAGAGACACGGCTGCTTCGCCTCCTCCAGCGCTGACTGAGATAGCAGCAAACTGTCCCTGTACTAAAGGTCATAGGAACAGATACATCAATCAGGCCATAGGAGCAGCGGGACATGAGGTTTCAGGTTAAGGTGACGGAATAAATACACACCTCGTTTTATTTTCATTGCGCAAAATCCCGTTCATTAATCAGACGGCCCACTTCTCTGCCAACAGTTTCCAGTTTGTGCGCTGGTGCCATTGTTGACTTGGCACTCGTCTGACGCAGAGCGAGTTGAAGCAATATTACTGTTAGATAATTTGGGTTTTGGTTGGACGTGGTCAGCAAGGTTGTCTAAATAAGAGCTGCTTGGTCAGACTCATATTCTGCGGTGTTTTATAATAGTGAAGCAATTGTTTGGAGAGTATATCGTAGGCAAAGATTCTTCAGTCTTCATCTGTACTCTGTAGTTGAAGTGTAGGACGTTTCGATCTTAGTCCAAAGATCGCATCAGCTAAATAACGACTTGAACACCTTCATGGGTCTCTTAAGGTCTATTAAGCTCATGACGATCTTTGGACTAAGATCAAAACGTACGACTGAGAACCTACACAGACGGTTTGGAGAGTATAGTTCATTATCATTATTACAAGTTTGTGTTTCATGTTGCACCATTGCACCCAAGAAAATTCCTAGTTTGTGAATCCTCTCACTGACAATGGCAATAAAGTCTATTCTGATTTTGAAAAATGCATTTCAACAACAAAATTTGTCAATGCCATTACCCAATTTTAGTGATTTACTTTTGAAAATCATTGTATAATGTTAATACAAAAGCAAACTCTAGCCAACGTCCTCCTAATGATTAGTAGACACCAACAATGCTATGTGGGTTGTCAAAACCAAGCATTTAGTATTTATTGCTCTTAATTTTTTGTAAAGCCACATTGTGAAACTTTCTAAATTTAGTAGGTTTCTGATTCTACATTATGTTGCATAGACAAGGGGTCTACTTTTAAGACTTTTTACGTGCAAGCAATTCGGAAAAAAACAGTATAAAAAGGTATTATGGGTTATAACATTATCAAGCCACACAACTTTTAAAATCTGCTTGAATAGTTCAGAGGAAATGTGACATTTATGACAAATATATGCTGCTTTCATTTAGATTTGAATAAAATAGTGTATTTTTTTCTTCTTTTTTGTGTCATCAATTCATTGGGGATCCCCACTCAGAGCCTCGCGTTCCCCTGGAGGGTCCCGACTCCCACATTGGGAACCACTGGTAAAGACAAAGCTTTTTTCCAATGAGTTATCAAAATAAGGCATTTGATTTTCATCAAGGCCTGGTAGTACTGCAGTTTTACACAATATAAGCATAAAATACTGCAACATTACATACAAAATACCTCTTCCTCATTTCTTTTTTTTAAGTCATTGAGAAAGAAGGCCAAGCTGGATACACGTTTTCACCTCGGATTCCTGTGTGTTTTGCCTGTGATGGACCATGAAAAGGATGAGTCACTTTGGACCACTTCCAGTTTCCTCTCTGATGCAAAGCCCAAGTGTCCTATGCCCCAGCCCCACACAATAAATACGGACGGACATCTTTCGAGTGCATGTGTGTGGGTGTGTGCGGGAAGGGAGGTCCCAAGCTGTGGGCTTTGGGCACTGGGATGTTATCTGAGGTTGTGTCCATGCGGGAGGCCTTGGCACCGCAGCTGTGGGACAGCGGGGTGATTATCTACGCCATGATAACACTGTCCTTGTATGCTCCTATATATACAGACACCTTCAAACTAGTGCAGAAACAAGATTTGGTCGGCTCCTCTCAGAAACGCTAGCAGCACACATCGCTGAACATTTTGCAAATTTTTGTGCAGGTTTAGGGGACAAAAGATTCACTTACTTTTATTGTTCTTTAGTCCTAGTTAAGCTCCCAGGAAATCTAATAAGACAAAATGCTCCCTGCAACCTTCAAACTGTGCGCTGGCATCTCCTACAAGCATATGAGGAACATGACAGGTGAGTGAATTTGTACGGTTTACCTTCCTTTAACATACATTATTGATTATTTTTGTATTAACTTTTATTTCTAACAATTTTAGGTTTGAGGAAAAACGCTTTGGTGGCTATTCACCACGAGTTGAACAGACTGGCTGGTCCTGGCCCAAGCAACTGGATCAGCCAAGTCCGCAGACGAAGCTCTCTCCTCAGTAAGCCCAAAATTAAAATGAAATGGTCTTTCATGTGTTGAAGCAGAACTTTACCTGAAATTTGCACCTTTTTGCCCAGGCTCCCGCATTATTGAAGAAGAGGGTTTCAATGAAGCGGAGTTGTCTTATGTCAAACAAGGCGAGGATGCACTGAACAAAGCCATTAGCATCCTCAGTGACCAAGAAGGCTGGACCGTCGAGACTGTGGCTGTGAGTACAGAGTAACATCATACTTTTAGGCAAATATTTCAACTTTTTTGTAGGGTTGACTCAAATGTAGTTAAATAGAGTTAAAATGCCCTTATTCAGTGTGTTCAGGAAGTTTTAATCACTTTATTTATTCCACCGTCATAATGTTGTCAACTGTTTTCATTTTACCGTGCAGGCAAACGGAGACAAGGTCCTGAGTAAGGTGTTACCGGACATCGGAAAGGTCTTCAGGCTGGAAGTGGAGGTGGAGCAGCCTTCGGACAGTCTGTACGAGGAGCTGGTGGGAAACATGGAGCAGATGGCAGACTGGAATCCAAATGTCAAACAGGTCAAGGTACGGACCATTTCCCATCATCACGTGGGCAGATTAAGAACTTGAGTAAAACTGGTAGTAGGTTGTCATTTTAGTTTATCTCTCAAGTAAATTTAGATTAGAGTTGATATCAAATTGTTTAACTAAATAAATCTATATGTACTTTGCTTTCAATACTACACAGCAACAACTTATTAACAAAGTTGTAATTGTCTTCAAAGACTGAATTTCCTGTATTTTTACCATAATAAATATTTTTGACATACAATGTAGAGGGACTTAGTACAAAAATAATTAAAAATATTTATTGACTAAAAGTAAAGTGAAATGACTACAAGGTTTTATTTTATTTTAAGTACAAAGGCGCAGTAAATTCATTGTGTAAAAGTCTCCAGGTTTTCCTCTGAATTACTTACGGCAGAGAGAGATACTTTGAGGAAATTAGAGTAATTATTGGGCTTAGTAGCAAAGTTAGTATTTCATAATTTTAGTTTAATCTTTAGACATCTTTATATGCACCAAAGCTACAGGTTGGGGACTTCTGATCTGCCTATAAATACGCAAATAACAAAAGAAAGAAGAACTCCATCTGCAAATGTATATATGTGCATTGCAGATCCTTCAAAAGATCGGGCAGGACACAATGGTCACCCACGAGGTTTCGGCTGAGACCCCCGGAAAGGTGGTGGGGACCCGGGACTTCGTGAGCGTGCGCTGCACAAAACGCAGAGGCTCCACCTGCTTCCTGGCCGGAATGTCCACCCAACATCCCAACATGCCGGAGCAGAGGGGAGTGGTCAGGTGAGAGAGGCAGAGAGCTTCAACATGCGTAATTTATAAATGTACCGAAGCGCTAATATCGTGGTGGCGTTTTTTCAGAGGGGAGAACGGGCCAACCTGCATCGTGCTGAAGCCATCTGCTGAAGATATAAATAAGACCAAATTCACCTGGTTACTAAGCATAGATCTAAAGGTATTTCAAATTTCAGTTGAATTTTCATTTTTATTTTGAGTTGTGTTGAGCTAGTTTCAATACGTATAGCCAAAATTGATTATAAGCCTGCAAATCTATACAAAGCAATAGTAGACTTTGTGTTTTGTGTGCCTAAATTTTACTGTGATTGACTATGTTTATTTAAATCTAACTCCAGCTAACACTCACCCTCTCCCCTTCACCTATTCCCAGGGCTGGCTCCCGAAGACAATCATAAACAAAGTGCTCACTCAGACGCAGATGGACTTTGCCAATCACCTCCGACAAAGAATGGCCACTAATGTTCCTATGGAGATGGACATGGCTCCTGCTGCCTGCTAACACCAGACACATAACAATAAATAAACGCACCACAGAGCAATCCCCATCAATCAGACCGAGTGAAAGTAATAATGGCCCAGAAGGAACAATTTCAAGGGGTTAATAGTAAGCCAATAATCTGTTTTCTTAAACGTGGTCACTCTCCTTGTTGCAAAGTATATTCTTTCATTGATCTATTTATTGAAATGCGATGACAAAGTTTATAATACTGAATAAAGCTATGGTTTAATTTATGGTGATGCCACTTACATGGAGGTGTTCTGTTTTCTTTGTTCCCCTGTCATATTCCCCATATTTTTGTATTGCAACATTTCGCAGACAGTGCCTCACAGGTATCAAATAGAGGTTATGCACATTTTAAATCATAATAGATATAGAACCTTTTACGTGGCAAAATGAGTGCCAAATCAATGAACAAATGAAAAAAATAATAATAAGAGGTTCTAATAAAAAGATGATCCTTTAATGTAAGTGATGTTTCACACTGTAGCACCTCCTTGGGCAAGACACATTATCCAACCCTGTCTTTGGGAAAGTTGTGTGCGTGTGTGTGAGAGAGAGGTTGGTGGTGGTCGGAGGGACTGATGCCAAATATTGGCCGCCTCACTTCCATCAGTCTACCTCAGGGCAGCTGTGGCAAGAATCGTAGCTGACTATCACCAAGTATGGAAAGAATGAATCATGACAACAGTGTAGTTTGAGAAATTTGTCAACTCAAATTTGTAAATCACCATACTGTAAGCCAGTGTTTCCCAACCAGGGGTACGCAAGAGCTTAGCAGGGGGTACTTGGAATAATTTCAAATAAATAAGATGAAAGAAATTGTATTTTTGATTGTTATGGTCAAAGAAAAGACATTTTAAAACATTTATAAATTATATATTAAGAAAATATTATATTATATATAATTATATAATTAAGTATATATTAACTGTAAAGAGTGAGATTTTGGGAGTATTTAGTGACTTTTACATTTTTGTCATTCACTTTCTAACTCATCATCAAAGCAGGGGGTACACGGAGTATAAATGAAAGGCCCTAGGGGTACATGAGACAAAAAAGGTTGGGAACCACTGCTGTAAGCCACTATTACAGATATACAGTAAATGCAAACAAAAAATATTCTTGGCTATATACATGTACCTCTCATGGTTGATTTCACGGAAAGAACGTGAAGCTATAAGAGCAACAATCCAATTTATAATCTGAAACAGAATCTCAATAAGAAATCTGCAGCCATATCTAGCTCTTGTGTAAAAGAAAGGAACAAAATAGATGAGAGGAAATATCAAAGCCTCTGTTATTCATCTTGGGCTTCCTTTCCCAGCCTTTTAGAGCAGCTTAATTTTATTTGATTTCATTTTTTGTAAAGAAGTCCTGCGGGTAATGACTAACAGCTGCTTTAAATCTCTAAATCTGAACACCAACAGATGCAAGGAGAGAGCTGGGTACCTTTCCTGCATTATTTGCTTGGATTTAAGAGTGGGAACGTGTTGGGAATATCGAAGTATCTAGAAATGAATTGTTATAAAACAGTGAGAGAAAGACAAAATAATTCTCTGTGTATCATATCTCAACTTATCTCTGAGTTTTTGTTTGGAGTGTCTGCAGCGCTGATATCGCACAGACACTTTTGCTTACATACAATAAAAGCCTACAACTTATTGTTAATAGTTGAGCATGTTGCCATATATGCATGCAGTCTAGGCCATGGCTTTGAATAGAAGTTCCCTGTATAGGTCAAAGTTGGGGGCTACACCTTTCTATTTAAAATAGCTTTACCTGAATTTTAATTTAGATTTTGGACAAGCAAAAACAACAGCAGCAAATGGAACACCAACAACCAAAAAAACTCTAGATGTATCTGAAAACAAAGGATTCTTGACCAAGTATAGGCCCTACGTCGCCTATGTTTACTCAAGTCTGTAATAGCACCTTAATATGATTTCTGCAGCTCTTATACAATTTAACACTGACATCATTGTGGGAGACAGACTGTAAGGCTGTAAGATGGGAAGGGAAGAGAGAGAAAGAGAGAGTCAAGAAGAGGAGGAGAGAAAAGTAACCAATGACGTAATGATCCAAGAGCTGTGCAGCGAACTACAATTCCCATGATGCACTCGAAATTACCGTGGCCACAGGACGGGGGAAGGGAAGCTGAGATTGGAGGGAGAAACAATCAAAAACTAAGGTACTTTAAAAGATTCCTTCTCGCAATATATTTTGCAAGACATCGCATGCATTAGGAAGTGTCTTTTTGAGACAGCCCGGCGTAGATGCGAAGATTTACCCGAATTGTGCGATTTTGTTCAGACACCCCATCATCCCCGTTACAGTTCAATAGAGCTATGGCTAGCCCTTTAGTTAGCTTGACAGCGGGCTTTTCAAGAGGCTGAGGTGTCAAAACAAATTAACTATGCGCGTTTTTGTGTTTTAAACTACGTATGTATTTGCAAGTATTTGTGAAAGTTTAAATGCACGCATGCAAAGGATACATCTTTCTTTTGATCAAGCTGTAGCTGCGTCTTTGTGCGGCGATCATAGCTGACAGAGGGCTAGCTGCAGCGACTGTAGCTGTCAAAGCGGCAACGCTACTGTACAAGAAATATCAAAAGGGACACTGGTCTTTTCAGTCCTCGATTTTAATATTTTGTTGTAACCGAGACCGGAGGCTTCTTTTTCAACTTTTGGCAGGCGTACAAAACGGGGATTTTAATTGCAAAAGTAGAAATAAGGAAAATACGTCATTAGAGCAATCTCAGTGAGCTCAATAGTAAAAGTGATAAAAAGCGCTTCTCATGCAAGTACTGAGTCTGTGCACCGTGTCGGTCAGTAATGCCTCTGTTATACATTAATATATTGTGTAACAACTTTACTGGTAAAAGTCAAGTCAATTATTAATGAGAAAAAAATAAATCAATCACGATAAAACTATATTTTGTTAATATTACGCATTTAATAATAATATTAATAATAGCCTACACGTTTAATATTGTGCACCTATTTAAAAAAAACAAAAAAAAACAGCTGTATTTCGAATTATTACAATATTATGCATATGTTATATTTGCTACCAAGTTTAAAACAGTAAAACATTTGCATTTTATTCATTTTCTTTTACCCTTTTATCCTCAGAGGCTGTAACCATAAGACATCTCCTTAAGATCGGCCACACAAGGACCCTCTCCATCCACTCCCTGGGCATTTTAGGTTTAGGTTTTTCTTTTTCTTTGCTAAGCATTGCTTTTTCACATTTAGCTCAAATATATAACTACTGTGAAAGTAACCAAACCGTAGCCAAAACTGCCTCTGGACTTGTTCTGAGTGCCAACGTAATGAAGAGTCTTGGGCAAGGAGCGCCCAGCCCTGAAAAGCAATGTCATTATCCAGCTTTTGTGCGCCTCTGACGGGCCAAAGGAGCAAACCAAGTGGCCAGGGAGATCTACGGAGGAAAGGAAGCACGGAGCTATCCGAGGAGGCTCTATATTGATGTTTAGCCCATTTGCCTATTCATTTTGTAGACTGATTTTTGCACATTTATCACAATAGACAGTCAAGGTTGACTTTTTGGGTGGTCAAAAATATACAACTTGTTCATTACTACTTCACAACATGGATTTCTGCCACGAGTGACAACTTCTGGTGCAAACAAAGTGGTGACTGCGGACCCTGAGCTGTTGGGGAGTGGAAGAAAGCAAGTCTGAAAGCAAATGTGCACTACAACAACCATGGTGGTCCTGTCATCGGCTCTTTGGCCCATCTCGCACTATGATTTCACTAGCCTCTAGAGGCCAGGATCAGGAATACAATTGCCAGCCCCCACACACATATGCAATGGAGGAAGACACTGATGTCACGTCCCACAAGGAGGTGATTATATTTTTGCATGCTCACTTGAAGACTTTAATCCGTGTTTGTGCTTGGATTTACAATTACTTTGCATGGTAATAAATAACATGTTGAGTGAACAATCAAGACAGCTTGCATCACAAAAATCATGATTATTTATTAAGTTAAATAATAAAGATTAGATTGCGGAAATATTTTGAAGTTCACTGAAATTATGCAGTACTAACCATAATGTAATTTTTTTTTAATTCACTGAAATAAGAAAATCAAAATCCTAATTCATTTAATTCCTTAATGACTGCGGATATACCTTAAAAAGAGATTCTGAAATCACAGAGGCACTTTCCTGGTTAGACAATGGGGAAAAAAAGCCAAAAACATTATTTTATTCGACAAAATTAACTGAAAATTGTATAAAACCCCCAATGCAGGTACTAGTATATATGTATAAAATACACTAGATAATGACAATAGAAAGGCACGTTAAGCAAGTGTACTGGACGACAACAGAAAGTATCGAAACTAATCAAAATCACATTCTCAGCTTTGGTCAATCTCAAAAATCGTCTTGGGGCTTTTTAATCATCAGGTTTAGCTGCCAATTTTGTGGCTGTATCAGCATGTGGTTTTGAGTTTGGAGGAGTATAATGAAAGATTATTGTGTGTTAAACGGTCCTGTTGTGGGAAACATGAATTTCTTGTCTATTGTAGGGATGTCACGATGCTAAATTTTAACCTCTTAAACCCCAACAGGCCCAATTTGGGTCCTGGGGAAGAAAAGAGACAGAGAGAGGGGAAGGAGAGATCGAGAAGAAGGAAAGAGGGTGAGAGGAAGGAGAGATAGAGGGGGAGGAGAGAGAGAGGAAAGAGAGAGGAAGGAAAGAGACAGAGAAAGGGGAAGGAGAGAGGAAGGAGAGAGATTTTAGTGCCCAATTTGGGTCCTATAGGGTTTAAGAGGTTAATTTGGCCTTCGAGATGGTGCTTACTTTTGTTAGAAGTGTCCACT
>OMNZ01020965.1:20132-32286 GCA_900303255.1 Lesueurigobius sanzi | reverse complement strand
TCTGTTGCTGATAGACCCACCACTGTTGTGTCGTCTGCAAACTTGATGAAGAGGTTTGAGTCGTACTTTGGAGCGCAGTCATGGGTCAGCAGAGTGAACAGGAGAGGGCTCAGCACACAGCCTTGGGGAGCCCCGTATTGTATTACATATTACTGTTTCAAAATCGAGTTACACTACTTTAAGTTAATTTTGAGTTGCTTTTGGCAAAATATAAACTGAATATATAGGGAGAATAATGCCACCGAGCAAAAGTGCACATGAGCCGTAGCAGATCTTCTTCTACACCAGTATCCAACTTGGTTTGGTGGCGCATTTTGTTTGGGGGGAGTTTGGTATTTT
Source organism: Lesueurigobius sanzi (assembly GCA_900303255.1). Lineage (NCBI taxonomy): Eukaryota > Metazoa > Chordata > Actinopteri > Gobiiformes > Gobiidae > Lesueurigobius > Lesueurigobius sanzi. The sequence goes on along the minus strand of OMNZ01020965.1, from coordinate 31,947 downwards.
TTCATTCGTGCATTAATACAAACCATTTAAATGCTTGACTTGAGTCACTTAAATTGTAATCACTAATATATTATCGTATTTAGTTTAAATAATATATTGTATTCCTCAGTTACTGAAAAACAAATATATTTCTGTAACTGTTGTAATACATTACCCCCAATACTGTTGTCACAATAACATTTATCATTTTTGCTATATTATCCACTGCTGTATCTCTAATAAAATGAATTGCTGGGACATAGTAAAAAGTGATCCCCAGATGTTTTCTTTTCTGTAGAACTTTCCATTCAGTGTGATGTCAATCAACATGACCCGCATCGCTCTGCAGGTTCTCAGAGAGGAAGCCCTGTCCAAGTGAGTCATTGTTTGTTTCATTCACTGTATCTTTTGTTCCAGCAAATCTTAAATCCATCTGTCATTCCTTCTAGGGAGTGCAACCGCCGTCAGCAGGTCGTTGGTGTGCTAAATGAGTTCTATGTTGCCACGTATCTTCATCTGTATCAGCTGTGGAAGACCCAGCAGAAAACCATCGCTGACTCTGGATTTGTACTCAAAGGTAATCACTGTTTGTTATATTTCACTTTTCTGATTGCTTTAGTTGCTTGGACAATAATACATATTTTATTTAGGGCTGTAGTGAGAAGAGTGTTGGTGGGATAACAGCATAGATGTTTAAAGTTAGATTACTAAATGGAGGAATGTTACTATGTTAGTAATAATTGCATTAAAGTAGAATTGTAAAAGTAGATTGTAAAATCGAGTAGAGAGAGACAAATTAGTAAACAATGTACACTTTTTCACTTTGCGAGCTACTTTCAAAGTCAGCGAGGCCTGGAGATCTACCTATAGATTTTTAAGAAGGGCATGAGGGGGAGTTTTTCTCAGATTTGTTATAACTATTTAATTATTGTTATCATGTATTATTTTACCATTAAAACATTTTGAAAATTACCTCTATAATACCACCAAATAAAATGGAGAGAGAACATTTTCAAATTGGTACTAGTGCATTTTTATGAATTGCAGGACACCGGAGCATCATTACCCCAAAGATTGGTCCTATTGTCCAAAATAATTGTTTAAAAAAATAAATAGCAACTCATCATCACTTCATTTCCTGCTCTTATCTGAATCATTTTGAGGAGTGTCTCCTTGGTAACACTCATTGCTTTAGGCTTTGATGCAGTCCGCTCTCTTGGCTCAGCTATCACTCTTTTTACTCCTTCATGTAGCCTACATGTGGGAGCAGTGTTGCCGTCTCTCATACAGAGCTCCAGCTCCAGCGGTGACAGCTGGCCACGGGGGTGTGCGCTACAGATATGGTCAAACTAACGGCGTATACATCGAGCTCAAAGGAAAACGAGAGAAATGCGGCCGGTGTTACACCAGTGATAGTCATTATGATCTGTTTGTAACTCGGTCCCTCGCACTTGAGAATATTCCCGTGTGTTACCGAACGCTTGTTTTGTGCATCAAACCAGTGCCAAATGCGATCAGACAATTTGGAGAGATAGGACTTTGCGATTGACTCTGTGCGACGTAATGGGCACCCCTGATCTAGAACCCCCCCTCCCTGATTGGACCTGAAATCCCCTCCTCGTTCCTGCTGAAAAAAATGCATGTGTGGATTGGCTGACAGGCTGACTCAGAGGAAAACTCCTCCCATTAGTCAAAGTTATGGCAATGGAGGAATTCATAAAAAATATTTTGTATAATTTACTTTACATCAAAATTCAGGCCCAGGAGGTTGATTATATGCATTCTATTAATTTGGATTACATTTTAGATTTACTCACTTTAAAATTAACTAAATAAGCTGATTAAAACTAGATGATGGAGAGCACAAATTTTGACTGGATTAGGTTTAGTTGTTTTGTAGTTACACACTTATATTAATGTGATATGAATACTGATGGTTTTACTATACTTTACTATTAGAGAAATAGAAAAAAAATGAATACAAGTTGAATGTTAAAAAGAGGTTTAAAGGACTACAGCAAGGCAAAACATAGATTGTTTGTTGATGTTAATAGAACTGACCTTCTGTCATAAATCACAATATGGAACAATAACAACGTGAGATGGTGATACAGATTGTTGCCGCTGCGTGAGTCCAACATTTGCTGTGCTTTCTAACCCTGCAGAAGTGGAGCTTTTTGCCAAAAAGAACCCCAAGCAGATGCTGCGCCGACTAGAGGTCTTCCTGAAAGAGAAGCGGGCAGGTGGCATCCCCCGTGGGACATCTCCAGACCCCCAGGCCCAGCAGCCCTCTCCTGGCCTGGGGGAGAGGGGGGCACGCGGTGGACATGGGAGCAAGGGGAAGGAGATGCACTTCACAGGAGTGTGTGACCTACCGCCGGACATGGAGGGAGAGGCCCGGCTGATCTGAGACTGTGTGCGCTTGTGTCTGTGCGAGTGTGGCAGTCCACTTGTGAGTATATATTAATGTGTTGTGTAAGTTACTTCCTCTGTTACACAAAGACCAAGAACTCCACCTGACCCTGATCTGCGACCTGCTACCTGAACCGTTTTACACTTCGCACCATTCATTGTTGGCTGGGGTGCTGCACTTTGTTCCGTTACATTTTTGTAAACCGAGATCTAACCGCAGATAGTAAGAGCTACAGTATAGCAGGTCAGAAACACAAGATGTCACAAAATGCTTGCACCTTTGTTGATGTTGTAGCCAAATCATAAGCTGCCAAATTCTTGTGGTTAAACTGCACCTGCCTAGAAGTCCAAAATCTGACACCCAGGGTTTGTAAGCATTAACAGGTCTGGCCTTTGCTCCCCATGAAGCAAGAGACCAGTCCTCAGGCAAACTCTTATGCATCATGTGATGTCAGGAATATAATTTAGAACTCATTGTTCAGAAAAGCCTTTTAGGGCTCGAGCAGGTGACCCTCCCTTTATGTGGGAGCAGTCGAATGGAAATCCTAGAGAGCAGAGTCTTGGTAAGGCAGAAATAGCTGCTGTTGCACACTACAATAAGCAGGCACTAAAATATTAAATATGAATGCAGCTTGCTTTAAAGATCTGCTCACATAGCATTAATGAAGTATATAGTCAGGTGAAAGATTTTTATAGACCCTTGTCAGATGTGCTGGAAGTGTAGCTAGTGGTTGGTGCGTTTGAGGCGTAAGTTTTGTGCTGCAGGGGTCTAAATAGGTAAATACCTCCCACAAAGTCGGGGTAATATATTTTAAATAAATTTTAGTCTTTTATCCCTTTCTGAAGGGAAAATTCGTACTTAAAAGCACTTCAGATCTTTATTAAATTGCTGAGTGACTATGAGAAGACCTAGAGTTGTGCAAATGAACATCAAAACTCTTGTGTGAACGTTCAGCCTTTGGCGTCCACGGCCAACGAGATGCTTCATATTAGTCCGTAGCTTGGCCTTGGGCCCAGCTCAATTGATATGTCTGGTATGAGCTTTCTCTACATTCCGTTAAAGCATGTGATTGTATTTTTTTTTATTGTTATAAACTTTATTCCAGTGTGTGTGTGTGTGTGTGTGTGTGTGTGTGTGTGTGTGTGTGTGTGTGTGTGCGCGTGTGTGTGTGTGTGTGTGTGTGTGTGTGTGCGCGCGAGGCGGGACGAGCTGATATATCGATGAAGGGTGCCTCTCTTCGGAGATGTATGGTACAGTATGCAAGCCCAGCTCTAACTCAACGATAATCAAAAGCGGTGTGCTGTGTGAGCATAGAAATCGTTCCTAACTTCAGGGTTTGTGTGAATGGTTGTGTGAATGTGTTTGTGCGTGACAGGAACTGACTGCAGATGAGGTGCTTTCCGCCGCACACATTAGGCCAGCTCTCCTAAAAACCTGATGTCTCAAACTTAACCAATGGTACTTTACACATGGTACAGTCCTTAACACAGAAACACGTTTGGTTAGTTACTATGAGTTGGTGAGATTCGGGGGAGCTGGCTCCTATCGTGTGCGGCCGTACGAAAGCCGTCGCTGCGGTCTCAATCTGTAGCATGTTCAGGTAGCACTAGTACTGTAGCATCTTTAGCCTCCTCCTCCTCTTTGTAAACCTTGTCGATGTCACGTCTCAGTTTCAGTCTGTAGTGTCAGTCGAAGTGCGCAAACTGTTACTACTAGAGCACATCCATTTCGCGTATACATGGAGCCTTCGTTAATCATTATTGTCACGCGTGTTGTTCGGGTGGCACAGATGTTGAACAGATGTTTTGGTGAAATGTCAGATGTAGGGTGAATGGTTGCGAAGATGAGGAATTGTGCCTAAATGCAGTGGGTTCAGAAAGTTTTCAGACCTTTTTAAGATCTTTCCATTTTATTTTGTTGCAAACCGATGCAAAAATCCTATTAATATATCTTCTTTTGGTACGAATTCCTCACTGACAACTCGACAAAAAGACATAAAAAGTGTACAAAATGTTTTTAAAAAAAGAAAGAGAAAAAGTCAGTATTAGTATTCATACCCTATGTTTGTGTAACTTCTCATTCGTACAGGGATTTTCCATTATAGTTCAAGTTTTAAATATCGTCTGTTGGTCTGGGGTGTGTGTGTAATTTCATAGATAGTTTGTCTCTCCTTTACAATGGGCTTCTTGGATCACAGGAGTAGCAGTGCCTTGGTAAACAACTCTTGAGCATAGCCCCAGCTCAGATCAAAAGTTATTAAAAGGAGTGGAACCGGCTCAGTGTAAACAAGAAGCATGTGGGCATCTTCAGTCCTGACGAGAGCTTAAACAGGGTTCCCAGCTTTAGCCAGTCTTATCTTTTTGATTTAAGAGCAAGAAGCAGCCAGAAGTAACGAATTAGTCCAGTCGACGATATTTCAAAACTTCCACTACGGTCTTCTTACCCGATACAACAACTGCACCCATTCTATTGCTTTCTATCATACCTGTGCATTTTTTTTGAAAGGTAAATTACATTTGACCAATTTCTGTATCCAACTTTAATATAATGTCTTAGGAAAACACACTGAAGAGTAGAAATGCTGTACTTCCTGAACCCACTGTACATCCTGGTAAGATTGAGCGTTGGTCGGGACATCCTTTTTTCCCCCCCTTTCGTTTGCGCCACCGTGCCATAGAAACCCCATATTCATTATCAAATTTGGTGTCTCCCCTTTTAACATGTGGGCTTAACAATTGTATGCATAACAATAAACGGTTATGTACATCTAATGTCAACTCAAAGGCCCTATACCAGATTATTTTTTTATTACAATGAAAGGAGCGAGTTAAATTGATATAGATTGGGTTTTCGCAACTTGCAGGGTCACTTTTCATGGTCACTGTCACAGAAATGCTAAACTAGCCTGCAAGCAAATGAAATTGATACAAAGGCTTTATAATTAGATGCACAGTTTATAATGTAATGAAGGAGGGCAAAGCAAACTTCGTTCCACTAGTAGGAAAGAAAAATCAGGTATAGGGCCTCCAAGTGAAGGATTTTCTCCACCTTCCATTTGCATCTTTTAACCTTTACAGATGAGCTAATGTAGTTTTGACAATTGTTTGCAAGTGTTTTTGAAAGACCAGGAAATTTTGCACTGTTGTAGATATTTGATAGTATGTATGTTGTATGCGAGAAGACACAGGCCATCTTCAATAGCCATAAAAAATTTCATTGCCACCTCATTGAACCTGGTGAAGTCGATGCATTTCCTCATGAAAAAACAAACTAATTATGTCACCGTTTTGTTTTGGTCCAAATGAGGAGCAGTACAGTGTATGTAAAAATCAGGAAGTCTGTATATAAAGATTTAATGATTGTAACTGTATGATTGTGAGTAGGGCATTATTACTGAAACACATTGCTTACCTCAAAACTTGAGACAAATCTCTCCTTTCTCTCCTGAAGTTGGTTTGAGGCGACCTCTCAGACCGAAAACGTTTTACTTTCCTTCTACCTTGGCCTACTCTCATATTATAAATTGGACATGTTATGTATGGTATATCCAACAAAGTGAGCACCACGTATTAGCAAACTAACACGGAAGCTGATCAATGTTAAGTGTATCCTATTTAAACATGTATCGACACTACTATATAGGCTCACATGCTACGATGCACAGTTGCAGATAAAATTATAAGTTAATTAAAGATAAAATATATTTACTGATTGGCTCATATTGAAATAAGCTGGTATTTTTGTGGCTTTAGTGATAGTACAGTATACATTTGCTGTGTTTAGGTGTTCGGTGTCAGGAAAACACTCGAGACGATCCAACTTTCTCAGTCACAAACAGTTTATTGATTGTAAAGGTATGGGCTTGATTAGCTGTCATAAATTGTGTACGCTTTGGTATATATTCAGTATCCAAACAAGGCCTGATTTGTACTCTCTTATTACCAAAAGTTATATTTTAAGCGGCCGTAATGGATTTTTTTTTCTTTCCTTTTGCTTTATTGTTTGATGCCTCCCCAAATTGTGAATCAAAACAACAAAGGGGGTGAAACGGGTTAGCAGGATGTGGGATGCTCTGAGAGGTGTGGTCTACTCGGGATTACAATCACAGTCTCAATATCCTGCGCTTTATATGAAGGTGTTTTACTGTTGCCGTCATCGTCATGTCCCTCAGAGCATTTTATGACTGTACCTTGATTGTAGAAGCCCTATTTTATACTGAGAGTTATTTCAGAATACAGTATGTGCTGTTGTACATTCAATGTATTGTATGGAGAAAGCTAAATAAATGCAGTTTAAAACAAATGCCTTGTCTATGCGTTGTTTCTGTTTCCGTTGGGATTTTAATTTAGGTTAATTCACAGTCTTCAGATCTTTTAATTTGACTAATAAGCAGACTATGCAGCTGCTTAGGGCCCCTAGACCACCAGGGGGCCCCCAGTAGTGCATGAATTTGTACTACAGCTGTTGTGTGCCTCAAATTTCCCTCAAACATGGCGTGTCTCCTCTAAATAACTAGTGCACTGTAAATGAAATCTAGAAATAAGTAAAATGTTATTATGTATCTAATTTCAAGAAATTTGCCCGCGGGATAAGATTTTTACATTTAAATTTGAAAAATACTGGCGAACTGGCCCCAAACCTGAAAATAGATGAAAATTTTGCCTGCAGTGTCTCCCCTTTAAAAGAAAAATTCAAATGAATTTACCTCCAACTTTACCTTTTAGCTTGACGTTATTACAGGAGTATTTTCATTTGCAAGTGTAGCATGTGAAATAACCACTAGAGAGCACACTTGAATAGACCCACAACAAAGACCAAGTGAATAAAGGAAATCAATTTTGTAACTACGTTTATGATAACATGAGTAAGCACATTTTTGTGCTGTGACTGCGAGGACTGCTCCCTTTTATTCCCACTAGCAGATTATTATTGTCTCATTCATCCTCCCTCTCAAACTGACAGCGTGAATGTTCCTATTGACGAAGCTACTTTACGACTACTTTGTTTAGGTTCTTTACTTTAGAAATGGTCTGCAATAAAAGCAGAGCTACATTTCATTATAAGAGTGATAAATCTAAGGTTGGCATCTGGAAATAGTTTCAAGCTATATACCGCTGACCTTACTGAAACTACTACTTGTATGTATGTGCAGTTCTTACTTTCCAAAGCTACTTGTAGTAAAACGTTAAATTGGGGGGGGGTTCGGGGTCAGAGAAATTTGCAAGGAATTTTGGTGCTTTTTTGGGCCCCATCTGTGCTTAATCAGACTGGTGGCTCCCAGCCCATAGAGCCATATGACTAGGCTGAGTTGGACCTGCTGAATCACTGCTCACTCATTGTGGAAAAATCCCTGGGTTAGTCTTTCTATCAATAATATTTGTACTCCAAAATAAAATAAAATGGAATTTTACGCCTACAAATCACGGCTGCTTTGTGGGCTAGCTGTCATCCGGAAATAGGTCTACAGTGCATTGAATGAAAGCTAGATTTATATCTTACAAGACACAATCTGAGGGTTTCTGACTCATTACTATTTGCAGAACAATTCAGAAAGGAGGACGGAAAGGAACAAAGAACAATAAACAAATATGAAAAAAAATAGTGTAGCATATAAAGTATATGTTCCAATTCTGCAGTGGTATGGCATGAATCAGAAAGATCATATAGTTCAGGGGTAAATAAGATAAGAGATAAGATAGTTCTTAGTTGATCTCACGATGGAGAAATTCACTTGTTACAACAACTCTTAAGACCGGATCACACAGGGGGATGCAAAAAGTCAGGAAAAAAAACGTGCCATCAAAAAGAAGGTAAGTTTGCAAAAACAGGTGATAATAGTACTAGATTAAAAATAAAATGAATGTCTCTTAGCATCTACCAATTAAAATCTATATAGACATCTCTATGTACTCTGCATAGAACATGAGATGGAACTCTTGTCAAAAACAGGAATTGTGTAATATGTGATATATAAATATGTATATGACTATGGATCCAAGTATGAATATATAATAACTGTTTACATACTCTTCTCACTTAGCTATAAAATAAAAATGTACCTAATTGTGTCCAAGGACAGCCAGTAGGTTCTATAGGTCTTATTGGATACAGGGCCTACCTGCTGTGAGTTGGAAGCACTAACCACTGCACCACAGCGGGGCCAAAATGGAAACCATAAACGATAATCTTTGCCCAGTGCAATCAATAGATACTTGTCAGATGCTACAAGTCCATTTCCTCTTGCACCACTAAAACAATGTTGTTCCATCTGATAAAGCTCCACTACTCACTGATCATTATCCAGTCTTCTTGAAAATGTATAAACAAAAATTGTATAATTAGGACATACATAATTAATGTATTATTTAAATACATACTTACACACTTAAATAGCATTGCTTACTTCTATTATCAAATCTTTTTTTCCCCCCTCAAATCTTTACCACAATTGAGCAGATGCATAGTAATAATCGTGTTTCCATTTGTACCTAGTGAGCCTGCTGCACTTTTCTCTCTCCTCCAGTCGCCCTCTCCTCCCCCCGATCCCTCCCTCCGCCTGTCGTCATTGTTTCCTGCCGGGGGAGATGCTGACGCGGGTCCCGGGGCCGCGGCTTGTGTGCACAGATGCAGTGGATATTGCTCGACATAATGCTGACCCGAAGGAATATGCAAAACCCAAAAATAAGAAGTGATGTCACTTTGAGGAAAACCTAACCCCGGACTGGAGGGGTTTAGCCTGTGTGGTCTGTGTGCACCAAAGAGAGGAGATAGACCTCTTAGTCTCAATAGTATTATGCAGGAATTATTTGATTTGGATACCACATCATTATCGATACGTCTGTGTAGGTTCTCAGTCGTACAGGAGTTGTCCATCGTCGGCAAAGATTCTTCAGTCTTCATCTGTACTCTGTAGTTGAAGTGTAGGATGTTTCGCTCTTTATCCAGCATTGAGCAGAATGGACATGCTCGGGGTTTCTTCTTAAAAGACCCACGAGCTTGGATAAAGAGCCAAACGTCCTACACTTAAACTACAGAGTACAGATGAAGACTGAAGAATCTTTGCCTCTGATCATTATCAATAAACATATTGCAAGAACTCACAAAATCACTGAGGTCTGACAGGGACAAATTAATTGCAAACCCAGACAAAAAAAAAAACACATGGCAACTTAAAAATGTAATTTTGCTAATTTTGTTGTATTTTAACATTATGGCTTTGGTTTAGTTTGGTTTGGTTTTATTTTAGTCTATGATTTATAGTTACATTTTATAAAACGTTTGATTTTTCCCCTGAGAATCGAATGTTGAGGCTTTTGCATACCCACAGTCAAATTTTGCAATAAATATTATTGTAATATTCAAGATATTATAAATTTGCTCTCCTTTTTCCTTCCACATTTTGGAAAAATATAATCGTACATACAAAAATGTTTCAAAGAGGATGATGAGTGGTTCCTGAAGACCTAGGAGACTAAACATGCTTAACATGTCTGTCTTTTTAAATATTTAATAATAATAATACAGAAGAAACTGCAGAAAAATATGTTTATTGGACTGAAAGGCACATTATGTAAACGAAATACCAAGCTTAGATAAATGTCTCTTATCGGTAGATGCTATTTCATTTTATTTTAATCTAGTGCTATTATTACCTGTTTTTGTAAACTGTTCCTGTGTGATCCTGTCTTAAGAGTTGTTTAACAAGTGAATCTTATCTTATCTTAGAAATAGATCCCATGTGGAAAATGACAGTCACTCAAACAAGATTTAAACTTGAGTAATAAAAATCTATTGCATTGCTGCGTCTTGTCTTTGTTTAATAATGTGCGCAAATGTGTTATTAATAAGGATACTTTACTATTTTGGGAATAACTTCAAAGTCAAAAGTTTGGAAACACTTTTTATACATTGGGTTTTCCTTTATTTTCAGCACTATTTACATTGTATGGCTCTTGAAGAAATTAAACCATGGGTGCCCAAAGTGCAGCCCCGGGGGAAAATGTGGCCATAATTTTGGTGGCCCACAATCTTCTTGTTGAATTGGCACTTGTCGCCAGAGATTATACTTTTCTGCCAGTTTAACAATTCTATTAACAACAATTAAAACCTTAAAAACCAACATTTTATTGTGTGATAGAGCTTTGTTTAAGGTTTGAGACTAAAACCTCTCTCAAATGAACCCAGTTGAATGTTTGACTGCACCGGACACCGATCTGTGGCCCTCCATGCCATGTACACATCAATAGGCGGTCCTCAAAGGAATAAGTTTGGACACCTCTGCATTAAACTATGAATGAAACATGGAATTATGTAGGAAACAAAAACGGATGAAGTAACTCAAAATATTTTGTAGCCACTTATCGGTCAGGCTGCTGATGATCAATACAAGAAGTTGAAATACAGCCGGGTGTCCTCATCATGTCTCCAGTGGGGTTTAGTCGACTTAAGTCTGCCCCATAAGTTCCACCTGATAACTACAAATATGACCCAGTGCCTTACAGTCCACACATTCAGAGTTATCCATCCAACAGGGTGGCTATGGACAGAATGAGACCTAACAAGGCTGTGTGCTGTTTTGAACCATAACAAGATGTAAATTGTAGGTAAAAGTTAAAGTTAAAAGTTATTTTCTTCATTTGTTCTAAAGCTCGATAAAAGCTTGTGGCCATTGCACTGTGTTGGTGTGGCTCAAATTGACTTACGTATTGTTGAAAAGGAAAGGAAAAGGACAGACCTTTTGATCGGTAGGAAGACTATGGAGACATGGTGCTCATTGACAAGAATCTATTTCAACCCTTTGTGTTAAAGTGCAAAAATTGTCAGTGTGAGATCGAATAGATAACATAAAACATAAGCAAATAATGCATTTGTTTCTTTGAATAATATTTTACCCAGACAATAACTCAATATCCACATCTACTGCTCTAGTGGAAAGTATAATGGAAGAATAGAACAAGTAATATTAGTTGTAGAAGCTGTTGTACTAGCACACTGTCTGCCATTAGGAGTAAAAGTTGGTCTGACAGTATTTGAAATAACCTTACACACTGTAGCTATGGTAGGTCCTGACTATAGATGATATAATGTCTTCAGGGGTTACATTATTTAGCAGTTTTGATGGATGAATGGACTGAGCTGCAGATTAAATTAGACATGAATTAAAAATGAAATAAAGGCTTGTCTGTGGCAGCGTTTATTAATGACAAAAGCCTGTACAAATCTGCTGAGTTGGCAGTAAAGTGTACGCATGTTCTTTGTCCCGGGGCTACGGCAGGTTCAGACAGCGAATAGATGAGCAGCGGACCGTCGAGGGGCAAAGAAAACACCAAATCAAGGTTATGTCTATCATCTGCTCGATCACTTCTCCTCGTCTCCTCCCTCCTATAGGCCCCGTGTCCCCCCCCCCCCCCCCCCCCCCCCCCC
>OMNZ01020965.1:0-19034 GCA_900303255.1 Lesueurigobius sanzi | reverse complement strand
TTTTCCCCCCCCCCCCCCCACCTTCTAGTCTGTGCCTAAACCTGGCCGCACCTGTCGTGACTTGTCGGCCCAGGTGAAGCCTCCCCTCTGTCCTTAAAGTTGTTTTTTCAGCTGACCACATCCACGGGACACTTAGGGGCCCCGTCTTTTCAAGTGTCTAGATAACTGGTTTTGCCTCTGCATCTCTTTCCTTCTACCCTCCTCCCTTCTGTTAAACCCTCAACTCTCCTCCCACTTTGCATCTCGACTTGCCCCGTCTGACAGCGTGGAGGAGCAGCAGACCTCTCCGCAGCTGGAGCGCAGGCCACATACATGGGAAGCTGAGGATACTTTAAAAAAATATTGGACACAGGGGGAGAGATAAAAACTTCAAACTCAACTTGGGGATTGTGCAATTTGCAGGGATGAAAAGCCAGATTCTGCTTGCGTCCGTGGTGGTCCTATCCTGTCTACTGCTGGTGCCCCAAGGTGGGGAGAGTGCAGGAGGGATCGTCTCCCTCCATCACCCCCCTGAGGACAGTGGGACGGCGGTGCAGCTGCAGGACGACCCACAGGATGACCTACTACCGGACAACGAGCTCTCAGACACACTTGGGACAGGTGAGTTTAACCACGCGCCATCTGGACTTCACCTGAGGGCGACTAATTCACTCCAGACAGCATCCTGGCAAGTGTCTTTTACGGCACTAAGTCTTTCCACTATCTACAATGGAGTTTAATGACTACAGCATTGCCAGGCTTTATGTGCACTTTTCAGTGGGGTGTACAGAATAAGACTCAGTACATTGATTAAGGCTGTTTTATGGAGACCCATCTAAATTTAGGGGAGTGTTGAGGTGCTACTGATGTATTCATTTGCTTCTAAGGGCTTTTTAGGGCAGTAATCCGGAATAATAGTAATGGTCTACGACAGATGAGTTTCCATGCCTTTTGAAAATGCATTGGGAAGCTAGTTGCAGTGATCTGGTAGTTGGAAATAAGATATCAGTAGTAGTTACATCATTTACCAGCAGCTCTTGTGAAATTAAACAAAATGACTATCGCACAGGAACATTTTCTGCTTGCATTTAAGCTTCATTGTAATAAATGCATCTACTATTTATATATACATAAACTGGCAGCATATTTGTCATCATTTTTAACCAAAAGTCACAATAGAGCTATAGAAACTAGCTTGGGACGGTCTGATGACTACATGGGAGCTCTATTGGTGATCACTGCTGTTTTAAAATACTGAATAATGGCATACAATCTTACATTTGTTTCGTAAAAAAGGGGTTTTGTTTAATTCAAGTGCAATATTTTGTGTCTTTCTTGCCTTCTAGTGTGTGTGGGTGTGTGTGTGATGTTATTTATCCAGGCAAAAAGGGTACACTGGACGTGACCCCATGCCGGATGATTAATTTGAGAACTTGACGTGCTGGATTTGCTCTGATACAAACGCAAATTCAACATTTGACATGTCTCTTCAGTCAGAGTAAGGAGAGCACCAGAAGAGGGCAAGAAGAAGAAAAAGGACAAGAAAAACAAGAAGGACAAAAAGGGGAAGAAAAAAGAAAAGACGACCACTGTCCCCCCGACTACGACGACAGGTGAGCGCTGGACAATAGATCAGGAGGGAAACTGTCCACATGAATTAGACGTCTGAGTCATGTTGCTCTTGTGTCTGTAGCTTTCCCGACAGAGCCGCCCACACAGCCAGAGCCCTACACTGACTACCCCTATCCCGATTCTGGTGAGTGACACAGGCATTCCTCAATAAACCAGAGACAAAGGCAAAGTACGGACCAGTGGTGAAGTAGAGTTTTGGCCAAGGCCACAGGGGCCATAAATTGTGTAGGTTTTAAGGATGTTGTGACAATTACAAACACTAGAATGAAAATCATGATCTTTCGAAGCCACGCTAGGAAAAGAAACAATTATAGTGTACAATAGCCAAAAGTAAAAATAAATATCTATGCATCTACAGGTGCTCATAAGTTCACATACCTTGGCAGAATGTCAAGGTATGCATTTCATAGAATATTAATGATAACACAAAAACCTTTATTTCACTCATGGTTAGTGGTTACGTGAAGCCATTTATTGTCACACTTTACACTTTAACTAGAAACTAGCCAAATGTCCCTGATCAAAAGTTTACATATCAGATTGCTTGATAAGAACTTCATTCAAAAACTTTTAGTTATACTTGAGTAAAGTATAACTAAATCGATCGATCAATTGATTTAGTTATACTAAATTTATCTATCTATCCATCTATCTACTGTATCCATCTACCTACCTACCTACCTACCTACCTATCTATCCATCTATCCATCTATCCATCTATCCATCTATCCATCTATCCATCTATCCATCCATCCATCCATCCATATTTCGTTCTTTCTATCAGATTGCTTACTAAGAACTTACTCCATTCAAAAACTTGAGTAAAGGTCTTTTGGAGCAACTGTATGACATAACATTTATTATAAGGCCATGACATACCTCTGATATGGTGTGATTTCGAGACTCACCTTCAACTATGAAGACCTAAATCGTCAAGACCCTCCAAGGGGTTGTTCTGCTTGGTTCTGCCCAAATCACTTGCGTGGTTATTTTGGAGGTCGCGGCCTGAGCAGTTGGAGAATTCCTGCTATAGGAGATCAAAATACAATATATTTTAATAGAGTTCTGCTGTTTTAGACAGTCAAAAGCTATAAATACAATTTACCAGCAGTCATTTTTGGGAAAGGCTTGTGACCCACTCAAAATGGTAAACTACCTTTGGGCCCCGAGCCATCAGTTTAGAACCACTCCAAGTACTCCTCTACAATTTGCCATCCAACATAATCTTGATGTGTGACTTTTTAATCTAAAGTCCAGATTTCTCTTTGCTTGAGAAGTAAAAATAGCCTTGATACCAATACAGGACCTTTCCTACTCTTTCTTTCCACTCTGTCAGACAGCGACTATTGGAAACCAGAGGATGACTACTGGGGGGTTGAGACGACCCCGTCCCGACCACAGACTGAGGCCCCCAGCACAGACTACTGGAAGCCCGAGGAGGTGGAGGAGGTGGAGGAGGACCGGGCCGCCCCTGTCACAGACTCGTACGATGATTATTGGAAACCAGACCAGCCCCAGCCAGAGCAAACAGTGACAGAGAGAGTTGACGACTATTGGAAACCGGATGAGAGCGACCCCTACGCCCCAGTGACAGACAGCTATGACCCCTGGAGCTACACGGAGCCCACTGCCCTGGCCCCAGAGGTGGACGGGACGGACGGGACGACCGGGACAGATGACAGCAACTACTGGGATGCATGTATGTATAACACTATTATATTACGTGCAATAGCCTCTGTGCTTACAAATACATGCAATCAATGTCGCTTTAATCACAACCACCTCCACTGTAAACATCTATAATATGGTTTTGTCTCTGCCCTGCCAAGTATGATATTTAGTTTTTTTATATTTTAATATATAACATTTATATTTTAATGCTTTTCCCTTTTGGGATTGCTACAGTATACCATCTGCCTCCAAGCATGCAGTGATTGGCACTTCCTTGACATTTGTTCATGTTGTAAATTTTTTGTTTTAAATAAGTACATTTTTGTTGGCACAGCACATCATTTATTCATATCGAGGCTTTGCACAAACAGCGACTTTGACAATCTGCCTAATTCATTAAAAGCTAGATACACTGCAAAAAAATATCCCTCAATAAGTCAAAATGACTCAAATTAAGAATATTTGACCTTATATTTAAGGTGACAGATAAAACAAATCTGGAATATGTGCTTGATATTGTACTTGAAATAAGATTAATTTAATAAAATTTTAGATATTTTTTTCTCAATTTGAGAGTAAAAATTACCTCAGTGGCAAATTTCTTTGACTGACATTACTGACTGTATTGTGCTTTACAAGCCTGTGCCACAAGTTTCTCAAAGCGCTGCACTGTCATTAATTCACTCCAGACTTGGTGGTGGTAAGCTGCTATTGTAGCCACAGCTGCCCTTGGGTAGACTGACAGAAGCGAGGCTGCCAGTCCACACCATCGGCTCCTCCGACCACCACTAACCAATCACTCTCACAACACATTCATACGGGCTGTGGGTGAAGTGTCTTGCCCAAGGACACAACTACAGTCTGCACCTCCAGGAGCCGGGATTCAAACCCCCAACCTTCCGATCATGAGACGACTCACTCTACCATCTACTCCACTGTGGCCCCCGTGTACTCTTTCATCCTCTCAACTTTTGAGTGAAATACAACAATGCGTCCAATCTTTTTACAACTTTGTTTTTTCATGTGTGACCTTGTCCTAAAAGCAGATGTATTATTTATTTCCACTTCTGCAGACGAGGTCCCTGATAACCTGCCCCTCCCGGACGGCGAAGAGGTCACTGAGGTCAGCCCTGAAATAAAAGTCGAAACTATTCCAGGTAACTTCATTCGCTCACACAAATTTCATCAACACCTGTAGAAAAATATGTCATCAAAATTTTAAGTAGAGCCTTTGTGAACCACTAGGGACTTTTGTGACGCAGATACAATAAAAAACATTTCCTTTCCATTTTTTTAAAGGAGCAGATGAGTAGTAATAGTAGGACAGGGCATATGCGAATGACATTATAGTGTCTGAGTGAGTTAACCTGCCCTACTTTTCAGAGCTGGGGAGTGGGTGGCTTTGCTTTGATTTTGCCCTGTCAACAAAACAGTAAAATTAAAAAGTGCTTGTCATCAGTCTGCTGCTCTGTTATAAATGCAAATTAAATATTTAACAACTTAATTAGACGATGGGTGCAGCAGTAGCGTTTACATCCGTCCAAATGTAAAGCAGATGTTGTGGCTTTGGCAAATTAGAGCTAAAAAACCTGTAAAGCCATACAGATTAACCATGTAATCTCCTCAAAATTGTCTTTCATGTCATACCAAATGAAAGTGACTGATGATTTATTGTGTTTCACATTTGTTTTTCCAGAGGAGCCCACAGTCACTGCACCGTATGAGGGGACCTGGTATGACGACTATGATGAATATGGCATGAGTACGTACAAAAACACAGTCTGTTTATACAGTGTCCAGCAGCCAGTGTTGGGGGTAGCGTATTACTAAAGTAACTAGATACAGAAATATATTATTTTTTTCAGTAACTGAGGAATATAATATTACTTAAAGGCACTATGCCTGACATTTTTTTCTTTTTGTAGTGCATTATTTTTGCCCCATAAAAGTATGTTGTAAAAGTAGTAACTTGTGGAAAATAAGGCTGATGCGTGAAGTCTTCATTGTATTATGATTTGTTGATGTTGTGTAAGGTCAACCCAAATAGTCAATATGTGACTAAAAGGGGCTTACCTTTTTCGTCACATATTGACTTGGAAGAATGGCCCATTTTGTCACATTTTGACTCAAAGGTTAAAAATCAGGTATAGCACCTTTAAACAAAATACAGTAATATATTAGTCGTTGCAATTTAAGTAACTCAAGTTACAAGTACAACTCCCCCCAAATAAGATGCAGCACCAAATCAAGTTGGACACTGGTGAAGAAAGAGGCTTGTGTCACTAACATCATCAAAACAAAACACTTTAGGGTGTGGATGTCTGAGGACTGCGCTTTTGCTCAGTGGCATTAATCTCACCATTGTCAGTTTATGTTTTGCCAAAAGTAGCTCAAATTAACTCAAAGTAGTGTAACTCAGTTACAAGTTTGCAGGAGTAATATGTAATACAATCATAATACATTTTTAAAGCTGTAATATAGGAATACAGAATATATTACCATTTTAACATAATTTGCCCAACACTGCCAGCAGCACAACAAAACGTTGAAAAAGACAAAGAATAAATTGCCATGTAAGAAATCTTAATAAGAACAAACCATGCTGTCTGTAAACAATACGCATCTGGCTTGGATCTAAAGAACACAGCAGTGACCTAGTGACATTATTATCAAATTAATTGGCTTTAACATTAAACGTATGGAAAATGATTTTAGAAATGAATGTATGAGGTACTGTGGCCTGTGGTCCAGATCAGTGGAACTGGTGCAGCTTCACGCGTCATTTAATAGGTTGGAGATCAGTGGTGGAAAGTAACAAAGTTAAAAGTAAAAGTATTTTATTTACAAAGTGACCTCTCTGGTTTAGTCCCAGTTTAGACCTGGTTTAGTCCTGATTAAGACCTGGTTTAGTCCTGATTAAGACCTGGTTTAGTCCTGATTTAATCCTGATTCAGACCTGGTTTAGACCTGGTTCAGACCTGGTTTAGTCCTGATTTAGTCCTAATTTAGACCTGGTTTAGGCCTGGTTTAGGCCTGGTTTATACCTGATTTAGACCTGGTTTAGTCCTGATTTAGACCTGGTTTAGACCCGGTTTACTCCTGGTTTGGTCCAGATTTTGTCCTTGTTTACTATGCCACATTATATTCTTTAAAAATACTTTTACTTTTTACTCATGAAGTATATTTTACAGCGGACACTTTTATACTTTTACACAAGTAGAAATTGAATCTGATACTTGTACTTTTACTTAAGTCAATTCTTGGTCTTGTATCTACGCTTTTACTTAAGTAAGAATATTGAATACTTCTTCCACCCTCTGTTGGAGATACTGCAGATGTGGCATTTTTTCTGTTTTGGAGAATGGTTTGACTTGTATGTATTGTATGAAATGTATGAATTGTTGGAGCAGACAAGCAGCACTGTAGCCCTTTGGGGACTAATAAAGTTAATCTTAATCTTATCTTATTATATTACATCATTTGCAGTTTGACTCTAAAAGTTAATGATATAAAAATACAGTATTGTTTTTTCCAATCTTTATTACAAGATTGATAATCCATAATAAAAATCCAAATCGATTCATCTTCAGCCATTAATTGTTATTGACTGGGACCACAACCCCTCTGAAAATGGTCCTGTGACCCATTTTTGGGCCCCAACCCAGCAGCTGGGAATCACTGGTCGAGACTCTAGATCAGTCGTTCAAACTATCCACACAAAGATCGAATGGGGACTAAACCCGTCTCATCACTGCTTGTTTTAATGGTTTTGTTGTGTGCGCAGGAAAAAAAGAGACAGACACCGACTCAGACTGGATGGAAAAAGAGAGAGAGCAAGCGGAGAAGGAGAGAGAGAGGGAGGAGAGGGGTAAGGCAACCCAGATGTGAACTTTTTGTTGCATAACCCGAAACTCATAACTCCTTCAACAATCATGTCAGACATCATGTGATACCGTAGTTGCCAAAGCAAAGAATTCAGCCTGTGACCGGTGAGCTAAAGTACAACAGATAACAGCATTAGGCTTAAGCTGTGTATCAGTGTAAGGTGATTTAAATGCAAGGCCAAGAGGACTATGCCAAAGTCTAGGTAGGCTTGGAGGAAATGTTGAGAAAAATGGAATGCATGTGGAATTGGAAAAAGGAGAATAAAAAACATAAGACTCTTGCTTAGAGGGCATAAATCTCTGCCAAGGCATTACGGATCTTGCAAGCAATATTAAACATGAACCCTGAAACCTGAACTAGTTTGCACATCTATCTCACAATCGTAAAGAATTCCTTTTCTTTTTATTCATAGCATTAAAATTTGCTTTCTGGGTCTCCACTCCATTTTACGACTTCTACCAATTTTCATTAAATTATGAGTAGCCCATATTTTAACATCATTTTTCCACACACAAGACAACTCACTGCACAAAATGTTAAATATGTGCAGTGTGCGCCAAACAAAGAAAGGATATTTAGCAAGACTACCATTTTGCGCGTTTGGCTGGAGAGAGAGAGAATCATCTGAGGAAAGCCAGGTCACCCCATTGCTATCTGCACCCGGAGATTAATGAGAGCGATATAGGCGTGCAACAGCCGGGACAAATTCAAAACTAAAGGGAATGGGACAGCGATGTTGTAACTCTGTAATCCTGATTGCAGTTCTTTGCACTTCACACATTTTTTGGTTTTGCCACATGCTGCGATGTAATTTTAGACAGACGACTCTCCGAAGCGCAGGGGTCAGAAGGGCCTTTCGCTGTGGGTGAGGTTTGGTGCAAAGGTTGTAGGTGAAATTCATTTGCAGCTTTTGTAAAGGTCAAGTTCTTCAAAGTCTTTCAGGACAAGAAAATCGATTTGCAGTAGTCTTTAATATAAACCAAAGATAATAGACCCTTCCGCTGCTTACATCATCAGTGACATCAGCTGGAGGCAGGAAGTGAGCAAGACTAATAAGATTAAACTAAAACTAGCGATTATAAGTGTAAAACTACAACTAAAAAATGTGGTCCTGTTGTGGCTTAAGCTGCAAGAACAAAAGGAAAGACATTTCAGACGATAAAATAAGGTTTTATCTGATATTTACAACAACAGTTAGACATCTGTTTATCGTTATTATGACAACAGCTACAATTTACATTTATAAACTAGTGATAAAATAATGATAACTAATGCTAATGTGGACATATCCTGTATAATTGTGCCTTTTTATTACACATTGTATAGTTTAAAGACAGTTGATGAGTCAGGATTGTTCTACGAAGCGTATAATATCTTTCTTGGAGCATCCTCCGCTGGCAGAACGGGGGATTAACCATGATGAAAACAAAACACAACCGTTTTTTTGACAATGGCATGCAAACACATCAAGACTGCAGTATTAGATGCAGTTTGAGTGCAGACCTGCTCAGAACGCGCCCAATGATCATTTGTAGGATTTGAAATTGTGAAGGACACTTCCAGGTTCTAGCTGTTACATAACAAAACCCAGGAAATACAAGTCACAGCACAGTAGAAGAAGAAAAGACCAAAATAAACATGATTCCCCAAACCTGTGATCCAAACTACTATTCTCTGTGTGACTGATGTGGGGACATTATACATGGTAATTTAGCAATGACTGCAACACAAGACTAATGCCTTGGCTGAGATCTATGCACTTCATTTCTTTGACTTTCTTGTTTATATTTTCAACAACTTTGAGGCTTTTTTTAATGCACAAATGCTTTATCTCCATCCTTTCAATTCAATACTGTACAAATCATATTGTGATTTAAATTGTTTACATCAGAAAGACTGAAAAAATGCTTGCCCTACATTTAGCAGAAGATAAGTGCTCTATTATAACTTGTAAAACTTGTAAAAGGCCGGGCGAGGATATTATTGCGTTATGCTGATAATGGTGAGCAAAGTTGTGAGCTTGCTGATTTGGCGCCGAATAACATTAGACTTGGAGGAAATGGAACCATCTGGATTGTTTTTAACCGTAATTCATTCCTTTGGTAAAATGACTGGATATTGAGAGAATGCACAACAGATAGCATGATAAGTTTTATATTGTAATGTTTCAGAACGGGCTAAGAAATTAAAGGAGGCCGAGGAGCGTGCAAGGAACAGACCCCGGATCTTCAAAGAGCCAAAAAGTAAATCCCAATTTCCTCAAGTATCAACACCAGATTCACCAGACCTTACTTTATTCCTTCTCTCTGTTTTTGTCCTCACTCAGAATGTCCTCCTTTGGGGATGGAGTCACGCAGGATTGACCCGGATCAACTTTCAGCCTCCTCCGTGTCCCAATATAGGTTCTCACCACAGAGAGCGCGGCTCAACATGCAGGTACTCTTCCCCACAATTGGTTACTCCCTTCCACACCTGCAGGGGGCAACATCTAAACAAGGGGTGATATCAGAGGAGCCACAAGAGCTCCTGCATGTGGCTCAAAAATCATTATTATTAGATACCTTCACACACATACTGTAGGTAGGCACTCTCACGGTTCTATAGCCCTGCCCTGATCCTAGCTGTGCTCCCATCTGCTGTAGCCATCACTTACTACCGCTGCCAAGCTTTCAAATAAACACTAGCTGCCAGCCACATGTTGGAAAATAATTATTGTTTCTGCTGAGCCAGTCGGTTTCATTAACTCCTTGTCTATATTATTTCAGAAACTACTTGAAAATCACTTGCCTCAGATAAAGATTCCAATATTCCAATAATAAACTATTTCAGCCACTTCCAAAGCACTGATTAGTTTACGTCATTGTGTTGCCCATACCTCACAATATGCTAATGGTCCCAACTTATATAGGGCTTTTCCTAAAACCTAAATTAGGTACTCAAAGTGTTATACATCAAGCAACCAGTGCCACCCATTCACACTCACACATACAACAATGTACACTGGAGGCAAGGTGGGCCAAGTGTCTTGCCCAAGGACAATAGTGTTTGTTTAATCTGTAAAGCACATTTGTTGCACAGATAATAGTAATATTCACTCATTTCAGTGTTCAGTTAAAAGATTATTGGGTCATACCTCAAAAATCTCAACCAACATAAAAGCAATTGTTGCACATATACTATAGTATATAGTTTTTTTTTTTTATTAGAGTATGTTTGATGTGAAGAGTTTGTATATAACCTCATTCTTCTGCAACTCTTGCTGAACATTGCTCTTGGATTCTGGTCGACCAAAATTCTCCACTAGCCTATCCGTCCAAGGGAAATGGATCCTTCCTTTAAATTGGTTTTCTCCGAGGTTTCCTCAATTTTTTTTTACCATGTGATTTCTGTTTTTTTGGGGGGTTTTCCTCGCCGCAGAGGAAGGTCTAAGGATGGGGGATACTCTAAGCTTGTTACTCTAAGTGATTTACTTATTCACGGGACATTACATCTGGTTGAGACATTTCATTCGTGTGTGAATTATTTTTGATCATTATTGATGTCTGATATTGATTTGTTTTTGTCCATACCGACCTTTGAGATGACTTCTGTTATGATATTGGGCGTTACAAAAATAAATTGATTGATTGATGATCATAGCTGATCTGGCCAGTTGGCATTGATCAATATGAATGAATGAATAATCTTTATTGTCATTGCAACAAGTACAACGAAAATGTTATAGTCCAGTTGGTGTCTTCCAAAAAATGTCAAATGTTAAAAGGCAATTAATCCTTTAAAATAACAATAGTGTTTGTTTCAATAGTGTTTGTTTCAAGTGGGCTTCAAGAGGGCTTCAAAGTCGCCCGGTACTTTTTTTTTTTTTTAAACTACAGTATGTGTTTCTGGTCTGTGTGGTTCCCAGGGCTCGGATGATGAGGACAGTATGAGGGGCGGAGCGTGGTGTGCAAATGTGGAGGACCGAACGCACTGGTTTGAGATTGATGCTCGAAAGGAGACAGAGTTCACCGGGGTCATAACCCAGGGTCGAGACTCTGCCAATGAGTAAGAACAGCATATATACTCTGTCAACTGCATCTATCTTATTTCAACACGGACGCAAAATAGTACGTTTTTTAAAAGATGAGAGGTGATGTGAGACATGGGAGTACTCATAGAAGGAGCATTCATACCTATGTATCATCTCATTTCCTATTTGTTGTTCGTTTTTAATCACAATTTTAGCAATTTGTATTGTGATCTCTCGCAAGAGATGGCAATTATTTAGGCAGTACTATGTGCTTTTCAAACAAACAATCCTGTTCATGTGGTTTTATATTTAAACCCTGCAATACCTCTACAAACATGTTCTGAAATACATGTGAATCAAGAATCAGTTTAGCAGCTCATATTTCCATCTTCAACTCCAATATTAATGTACCTAGACGGGTTTAAAATTTGCTGACTGAATCTTGATTTTCACAGTTAAGATATTTTTCAAAACTTGTGCAGCCCTATGCCCTGGTTGGTTCTCACAGCACCTCTTTTGTCCACTTGTTTTCATTTAGGAGTGATTTTGTGACATCATACTTCATAGCCTTCAGTAATGACAGCAGGGAATGGACCACTATCCACGACGGATATGACGACTGGGTGAGTTTACCTATAAATCGACAAGTCCCGTATTTTCAGCTGAAGTGAGTTTTTCTATGCTCCTGAACAATTTTCCTGGCAGTTGTTGAAGGTCATGTAAGGTCAGGGACATTCGAGTAGTTTGTGTTTCATTATGATTTCAAAAGAGTAAACTCAGTTCTTTGACAATAAATGGCTTCACACAACCACTAACCATGAGAGGGAAAAAACGATTTGTGTGTAATCATTCATATTCTGTGAAAAATGGCCAAAGGATTAAAATGGTATAAAACTTAAAAAGGCGTGTAAACTTTTGGCCACAACTGTATGTTGCTACATGACAAGAGAAACTACACTGTTGAAACTCAAAACATAAACAGACATGTCACGATGCCTCAACGTACTCCTAATGATCGCTAGACACTGACAATGCAAATCTCATGGTCTAAAAGTCACGTGACCACATGACAACAGCTGAGAAAGGTCTATAGTTAAAGCAAAAGCCTCAGGTCCATCCTTGGGTGTATCTTTCCCAAGGATGAAATGTTAGGCAGCATGGCTTTTGAATCAAACATTTGTATGTTGTGAACTTGACATAATGTTGGGCTGTTTTTTTTCCAGTTGTTCTTTGCAAACAATGACAAGGAGACCCCCGTCATGAACCGGTTGGCCGTACCAGTTATAGCCCGCTACATCCGAGTCATCCCTCAGAGCTGGAATGGGTCACTGTGTATGCGTCTGGAGGTCCTGGGCTGTCCCGTACTGGGTTAGCATCAGAAATGTCATCTCAGAAAACCAACCTGAAGGCTTTGAACTGTTTTTATTTATTTTTTGCCTCTTCACAGATTCAGCTGAGGTCCAGTATAGGCCAAATGAAGTGATTCCAGTGGATTACTTGAAGTTTAAACACCACAGTTACTCAGATATGGTTGTGGTGAGTGCTTTATATGGTCATCTCAGCCTCATGAACTGTAATGTGGGGCTGAGGGGCTCATTTATTCTGACAATCTTTATAATCTTTAGAAGGCATCATAATAAAAAAAAAAAACGATATTGCTGTGACCTACATTAATCAATAATGCCCCAGTGACTTCACTCATGGTATATTGTGCATGTCTTCTTAATTAGCTGATGAAGTCTGTGCATGACGAGTGTCCAAACATAACAAGCATCTACAGCCTGGGCCGCAGCTCCAATGGACTCGACATTATAGCCATGATCATTTCTGGAAATCCCACAGAACATGAAATAGGTAAGTGAAATTTACATAATGGCTTATTTGCCTCCCTTTTTATCTTGAAATTTCGAAATCCACAAACGCGGTGCCTCCCCAGGTGAGCCAGAGGTACGGCTTACAGCAGGTCTCCATGGAAACGAGGCGGTGGGCCGGGAGCTGCTGCTGTTGTTGATGCAGTTCCTCTGCAAAGAGTACAAGGACCGAAACCCCCGAGTCCAGCACATAGTGGAGGGGATAAGACTACACCTGGTGCCCTCCCTCAACCCGGACGGACACGAGACAGCTTTTGAGACGGTCAGTGAGATTTAGAACAAAGCAGAAAACAGAAAAGTTTGATGCATAATTCTTTTTACTTGTCTTGTACAGGGATCAGAGCTGAGTGGATGGACCACAGGACATTTCACAGAGGACGGCTTTGACATTTTTGAGAACTTCCCAGATCTAAACACCATCTTATGGGATGCTGAAGACAAGGGCCTTGTGCCAAAACTGATGCCAAACCATCACATACCAATCCCAGATAACATAGAGACCAACAGCTCGGTGAGGACAATGTTGTATTGCATTGGCTGCCTTAAAGAGAATATATAAAGTGATGTTGTGATACTGTCACATCTAACAGACTGTCTTTCATATGTGGTTAGCCCGAATTATGGCTTTGATCTGCATCGTCCTTGCTCCATTTCAGATTGCAGTGGAGACCAGGGCCATAATCTCATGGATGAGAAACCATCCATTTGTGCTGGGTGCAAACTTTCAAGGCGGGGAGACAATTGTGGCCTATCCTTATGATAACCTGCGTCTGAACAAGCCTGCCGAGAGCCAGAGAGCCCACAGCCGCAAGAAGAGACAGTAAACTATACTTCATTATTTGTTATAATCACAATACAGTACACTCCAGTGGAAAGAAATTTAAAGGATTTTTGCTTCATAATTACAAAACAAAACGTTGTTTATGTTTACATTTTGTGTTTTGACAATTATCCAGGAAGAAAGCAGCAAGAGCATTTAGGGTTGCCAAGTCCTATTGCAAAAAATCTGTTCCATCAGATGTCTCCAAACAAGGAGGCTAGTGCAGGCCTCCAGTATTTAGTTAATTTTCTGGAGGTTCTTAGCTCTCAAATGAGCAATGATGTTCACATATAATGAAACCCTACATTTGCCTTTGATACCGATCGGCCTACCCCTCTTGTTTCAGATATGACGAAGAGGATGTGACTGAATGGGACAGGGGGTACCACGAGGAGCCCGAGGAGGACTGGAGGGGCAGAGGGTACGCCGAGCCCGAGGAGGAGTGGCGCGGGCACGGATACGATCACGGATACGACCATGGTCACAACCGCGGATATGAACAGGAGCGCGACCACGGTTACGATCAGGGATACGATCACGGATACGACCCGGGCCAGGGGTACGGTCACAGAGAGGAAGAGGATGAGGAGAGGAGAAGGGGCGGCGGAGAAGGAGGGGGGCACGAGTACACAGAGCTTGAAGACGAACCCAAAACAAGCCCAGATGAATCGCTGTTCAGATGGCTGGCCGTGTCCTATGCCTCCACGCACCTCACCATGACACACAACTATCACGGGTCCTGCCACGGGGACACAGCGGCGGGGGGCTACGGCATCGTCAACAGGGCCAAGTGGAAGCCCATCGCTGGAAGTAAGTTAAGAGATACAAAAAGATCTTGTGTATATTCAGTAACTTAAAAATAGAGTAAAGGCAGCATGGTGGCACTCTTGTCTCGTAGCAAGAAGGTCCCGGGTTCAATTATAGGACAAAGTAAGGGCTTTCTGAGCATGTCCTCCCTGTATCTGTGTAGGTGTCCTCTGTGTGTTCCAACAGACCATAAGGTCCCCTCTGGGATGTGGACACCTCCAAGAAAAATTCAAAAATCTCAGGGGGATTTTCCTGGTTAAGAATGATGGCCAAATAAATCACAGCGGAACTGTTGTACGATTTCTACTCAACCTAGTGAATTGTGTTGTAGGGTACCAAGGGCAGAAACAGTAAATAGCATGCTGTAACCAAAATGGCCTGCAGGTGGATTGTTGCAGTGTAATAAATGGTGGAGACCCAAAGGAGCAACCAAGATACTTTTTCTTCTAATTTGTATTGATTGATTTGCCTATTAAAAGGGAACCTATTTTTGTTAGCTCTAGTCCAAATTCATTCCCAACTTTCCTTCTCCCGATGAGTTTATAAGTTTGAGTTTATAAAGCATGTCTCACAAGAACCTAAACTTTCACAGTGACGTAAACTACATCAACCACCCTGCTAGTTCATGATTCCTAATTAGATGCATAGCACACAAAGTTCTATTTCCATGAATGTCTGCTTTTACAATATAATGAATATTATTGCGCACCTTGGAAAATATCTGGTATAGGGCCAAATGGTTGGCATTTCACTCAGTGATTATAGTATACTCTAGTGGTCATGTTGTGCATTACTCTGTTTGTAGGTATGAATGACTTTAGCTATCTGTATACAAACTGCTTGGAGTTATCCATCTTTCTGGGCTGTGATAAATTCCCACATGAGAGTGAGCTGGCGCGAGAGTGGGAGAAAAACAGAGAAGCTATGCTCATCTTTTTGGAACAGGTTAGTAGCATGTTCAATTCAAATCGATTCAAAACTTTCTGAGTAGGGCTACGCAATATATAGCAAAATATATTTATCGCAATTTTAGGTGTGTACAATGTGACATTTGCATATTTTCTGTTTCAAAAAATTGGAAATCTCAAAAACAGTGTGTGAATCTCAAAGAGCGATGATAAGCCTTTGAAGAAAGAGGTGATATGTGAAGCCCTATCTGTTCACATGATGAAGCACAAGAAAAAGGGTATGCAACATTATGAACGGTCTACTTGTTTTTAAAAAGGTACATCGTGGAATCAGGGGCATTGTGAAAGACGAGCAAGGCAACCCCATTGGAAATGCTACCATTTCTGTGGAAGGAGTAAACCATGATGTAACCACAGGTCAGATGAATTCAATGACCATTCATAAAACAGATTCAGAAACTGTAATAACAAATGCTAAAGTTTCTCTTTTTTTCTGTCTTCTCTGCCTGTGCAGCTCCGACAGGGGACTACTGGCGGTTGTTGAACCCAGGGGAGTATCGAGTGACGGCGCGGGCAGAAGGCTTTTCTCCAAAGACCCAGCTCTGTGTGGTTGGATACCAGCCAGGAGCCACAGCTTGCAGCTTCAACCTGGCCAAGTCCAACTGGGACCGTATTAAACAGGTAAGACAATAGCTGGGGTGGCCTGCATGTTTATGCAGCATATTATAGCCCTACGGTTAGTCTTGTCAGATTTCTTTGGACCTTACCATTTCGCCGGCACGATAATGCAGAAGTTATTTAAATCATTTTACAAAGTTAAGAAATAGCGTATAGCACTTTCCCACCCCAAGTGGGTATTATTAAAGATTTATGGACCTTAGGCTTTTTGACATTAATCAGTTTGCAGAACCAATAATTGGTGAACTGTAGATAAGGACAGCAAATAAACTACCAACTGACCCAATTCCTGGCCTATCAATAATAAACGAATACTTTATCAAGAAGAAAAAAAAAGATTGAGTTCATATGTGTCAGGCTCCTGCAACATTTGTAGTTATATTACTCAAAGGGGAAAACAGGCTGAATCCATGATATGAAGTATTTTGCATAGTAAAAAGTCTTTGGTTGTAACACTGTATTAGTACAGTTTGATTTTACACAACCAATAGTATTGTTTAGAGATGTGTAGCAGAGACAAATAATGTTCAGCAGGCTGTACATGTTTAGAGCCAAGGCTTCAGAATAAGATCAATTTTGGTGCATGTGCATATTATTGTTGCATCTATGAGTAATAGCCTAACTGAACTCTCCTGCATTTTGTATATATTGTATTGGGTATATATATTTACTGTACATTATATTTAGAAATTTCATTGACTTTTCTCCATGGGTTTGGGAATAATATATTGAGAGTAATGAATTATTCTGTGAATTGACAATAAATCTTTATGTGGTCTTTTATCTTATCTCAAATTAATAATAATAATAAATAATATTTTCTTATTAATGATCAAATTTAAGACCATGTAAAATGTAAAAGGTTATAGAGTATTCATTGAAATAGCAAACAGCAAAAAAAGAAATAAGACGTACATTTTGGGGTATCTTGAGTGGTTTAAATTAACATAATTTATCTGCAGATCATGGCTCTGCACGGAAACAAACCCATTCGCCTCGTCACCAACGGCAACACCAGGACCGCTGTCCTCCACGGGAACCGGATCCACGGAAACAGACGCGTGGTTGTTAACAATGGTATTTCATCGACAAACCCTCGCCTGAGCCCCGAGCGGCTGAAGAGGATCAGGATAGCTCGTCTACGCCGCCTCCGCAGACAGAGGTTACTGAGGCAGAGAGCAACGACGACTACATTACCTCCAACTACAACAACAATACCCACAACCCCCGAGGCCACTACTTCCTGGTATGACTCGTGGATGGTCGAGGGACAATCTTCAACACCTGGCGGGTTCACAGACTCTATCCTGGATTATAACTATGAGTACAAGATCGATGACTATTAGAACAAACATCCTGTTGCCCTCTCACTTTTCTCTGCACTGTTGATACAAAGATGAGGTTTGCCTAAATGGCTGCCAGGCTTTGAGAATTCACTCTTAAAAAAAAAAAAAATACTCATTTGTGTATAAATAAAATGTTTGTCTCTTTTTATAAATATAGACCTATTTATTCATGTTCAATCACATCACATTTTTGAGCTCTAGGCATTTTGTAAAGTTTATTTTGGACACATTAAAAGGATTTTGACAGAAACAATACAGAAGTTGAGTTATTTACAATGCACCCGTTGATGATAGGCAGCTTAGTCAGTTTCAAGTAGGTTCAGTAGGTTTCAAAAGCTTTCATCTTATAAAGTAACAGTTTTGTCATGCTACTTTGTCATTTGCTTACATTATACCAGATACAAACAGGAATTAACCTAAAAATTCTTGCGTATAGTCATCTACACTAGTGATTTATCTTGGAGGCATAGTGTCTGGTGCCCATGAATACCTGGTTGACTGTAACTGCAATTTAGTGGCTGACGTTCATCTCGCTATCCTCTTCGTCGGTGGAGAAGGCTGAAAAGCTGACGGGCTCACATTCAAGAGTGCGTAAGTTGACCATGCATGCCATCTGTGTGCTGCAAAACTCTGGGACGGCTACCAACAGCACTTCCTGATCTTCTTTACCTGTTCATGAGATATGGTCTTAATTCTAAAAATGTATTGTATTTTTATGTCATGTAACTACACATTACCAGAGACGGGCCGCACAATATGAGTAACAATTGCAATATTCAATCACTCTCTTGAATATTGCAATAACAATATAGTGGGGTACCATTTCAACACAGTATGTCCCATTAAATTTAAAGAAAATCCGTAATCAACAAGACTGACAAAAAGTAAATCAGCTAAAACTGAGCTAGAATTAGTCAAATCATTACTAAAATGTATCTTTTGCTCATTTTTAAGTTACCATGGGGGTCATTTATAAAAGACAGGTGCTAAATAGCGAGTGGAAATTGAAAAATGAAATATGCTATTTTGTGGCTGTGTTGCACCAAATTTAACTTTTGAAAATCATACTTTATACAGTATTACGGCCACAAATCTGATATGTAAATTAGATAATCCTACGTGAGTGGAACATGCACAATTAACTGGTCTTCTGATCCACTTTTGCACGTACTACTCGTTTTGCACATGAGCAAATGCTTGGCAAATGACGCCCCCCATGTGTTTTTGTTATGCACTGGGTTAGCAAAGGTTGTGTATGTCACAGTCAGATTAAAGACCTCAGTGATTTTCCATCACCTGCGATAAAAATAACTTGGAGAAATATTGTGCAGTATACATTACTAACCTTTAATGATTTTCGACTCAAAGGAAGGTGCATTGCCGCTGAAGTAAACATGAGGGCACTCTTGCAAAATGAACGGGTCCTTT
>OMNZ01020958.1:15017-37507 GCA_900303255.1 Lesueurigobius sanzi | reverse complement strand
CACAGCGTCCTGGAGAGAAAACCAAGTCCTTCTTGGATGAATACAGGCTACTCCATGTCTCTCCTTCGCCAAGACCATTCTTTAGCTATAAAGTCCAAGTGAGCACGAACGATGAAGAAATGTAGGCTACATGACAGCGCTTCCCACGCGGTTCCCACTGACCGAGCAAAACAGTACGGCTGCATGTGCGCGCGCGTATATAGTGCGTCTCTGTCACTCCAGACACACATCCTGCGTATGCGGTGATGCGCGTTGTTGCGGGCAAAAGCGGCCACACATGCAGCGTTATAATTCCATTATATTTCCTACTGGAGACAACAGCAACGCACTACGCACGACTCGAAAAATAGCATCCATTCTACCATTCCTGGTTTAGACCTATAGTTTTCTCCTGGTTTACTTCTCGTTTAGACTTGGCCAACGTGCGTAAATCTGACGCACGGTGCCTCGCGCGCATGATGCGCGGTGTCGCCACTTGCAATTCACCACAAATGAAAACTAAACAGAAAAGCAACAAGCGCACGTAACTACGCACGTAAATACGCAGGATGTGTGTCTAGGGGGTTCACACGCGGTAGCGGAGCAGGTGAAGAGGCCACACCAGTGCCCGTGATGGCCCGTGAAACACTCTCACCAGCCGCTCACCGCTCGTTTTACTTCTTTGCACCACTCGCATTTGGACACTATCCAAACCAACCGCATCCAGTCGCAGCCCGTAGTCTATTGTGACCGTGACTGCGATTTATTAAAAGTCTACTTTGCAACCTCTGTGGCTGATGGCGATTTCAAGTTTTGGCGCAGGCCAATTGTGACAGGCCCTTAACCCAATATTGTATTGTTTTCCGATATCGGCGCCGATGTCCGATACCAGTAGCAGATCGGTGCATCCCTAGTCTGAACAGAGGAGTCTTTAACCTTGACTTAAAAAGGGGCAGGTCAGAAATAACACGCAGACTGAGAGGCAGGCTGTTCCACAGTTCAGGAGCGGCGACAGCAGAAGAACGCCCCACTGTTTGTACTGGGACCTGGGCACGTCCAAAACCCTTGGATCAGAGGAGAGCTCTGCTGGGGCCATGTGTAATCAGGGGTGAATAAGGATTAAATAATCCTCTAAAGCAAACGATACGATCAAAAGAACAAATTGTAACAGACACAGGAATGTTTTTGTTAGTTTTTAGCCGATACATACAGTATTTTTTTAATGTTGCCCAGGAAAGGCTCGCAAAAAATAAATGTTTTTTACAAAATGAAAAGCTCCTTTTATGATAATCTGTTCCCTTTCTTTCTGAATGTGCGTTTGCCCATTCCGACCCCCGCCCTCACCGGTCCACAGGCTTGTTTCCAAAACGCATTATGCGTGTTTAAATGTCCCTTTGCAAAAGTCAGATGCAGATTTTCTAATTGTGTGATTTTCTTCTGATGCCTATACGTTTGCAAAGCCACTGTAGCATCTTTAAGCTCAAACTTAGACACAGTAATGACTAAAAGGAAACACAAAATGAGAATCTGCTAGAGATAAGGTCGATGATACATTTTGTTTATAAAGTAAGCATCTGTTTGAGAGATGAATGGAGAAACACGTTTTTCATTATGTGGGGCAGTGGAGCGCGTAAGCAGAGCAGTTACCAATGTGTCGATATTATGTGCTACGGAGGAGCTTCAGATGAGCTCTCTGGCAGACACTGTAGGAATATAGATCCTGGCACCAGCCCCAGCTTCAAACAGAGCCCTAGGCCTAAAGTCCCCACATCCCATGACAGGACTGGCCCATCAATAAATCAGCACCAAGGGCAAGTGAGGAAACGTCTAAAGGCTCCAGCCACATCTAGAAGAATAATATATTTTCTACCAATGCATGCATGGTTTCTTCCCTTCTTCAAGTAAGTAAAAAGTTAAGTTAAGTGTGTGTAGAGAAGTTCACCTCATCCTGAATGCTCTTTGCTAAAACCTGCTTACTCTGGACAATAGTTAATGTGGAAAACTGCAACAAGCAGTAAAGAAACAACATTGTGAAAAAGGCTACAGCAATGTCAGATTAAATTTTGCAGACACGTCCTGCAGAAAGACTGAATCGGAGTTCTCAGGTCAGCAAAACAAAACTAGTTTGGGCCAACAGCAACTCTAATAAAAGCCCAGTGGAGACTTGTTTTCAGCTCCATCCTTCAACTGGTTTTGTTATAATTTGTCACTTTTTTCCTCCCATGTTAACTATGGGGAAAAAGGCAAATATAATGCATTTTATCCAATTGACAGCTTTGAGCATATAATTCAATAAGTAGCGTGTAATATTAATGTCAAACTAATGCTTGGTAGATCACAAATAACAGTGCTTAGTCTGCAGCCATTACAAAGCACGTGCAGAACTTGCAAATAGTCCTGAGAAGTCTCATTTGATTAACAAATGATCCGTCTGTGTCTGGCATTTACGGTTTCCGCTGTGCCACAGCGGTCAAGAACAGGGCTGACTCATCTCAACAAAATGGAATTTTCTGAATTTTCTGACAGTAGAGTGAATGGATTAAATGTGATATTTTGGTGTGCAAGAATCCATTTACATGGCACATTTCAAAACACGACCAGCACCAATGACATTTGAGAGAAGACTTGAATATTAATGACAAAACTAATACAAGAATCACCGGCTTTGTAACAGCATGTTTTATTCACTCTGAGGACTTTTAATCCTCTAAATATTTGCAACCTTTGTGATTTGCCAATAGGTTGCTTTCACAATATAGAATTCTATTTTAGCTGGAGCAGGTGCCAATGTTTAACTCTATTGGAGAGAAACCGAAACAGAAATCTGGGTTCACAAACCTGCCATATTATTCTTATGGCTGGAAATCCTTTTTAGAGACCAACATCATGCACATGTTTTGGAATATTGTCACCACCACAATATTTCTGTGACAGTTTTTGTTTCATGTGGATTGACCCAGGAATTCCAGAAAAAAATAGCAATAAACTAAGGCTAGAAATCTGCATTTTGACAGTTGCCATAGTTACCAGTACAGGATTTTCCGCTGCCCTCCACCTCAATATCAAACTATAGGCTCTTTAGAATGTTATTATAACCACATTGTCCACAGCTGAAGAACGTTTCCTCTGCCAGCTCAACTGGAAGTAACAAAACGCTACATTTGCCGACGGTAACGTTGCTTTGTAAAACCTGCTCTTTCTCTCTTTGGCCCAGAGCCAAGAGCACAATCCACAAAGCCAGTGCCATGCGGCTCACTCAGTCATGTCAGCAATTTCAGAGGCTATTACTTGTCCTACGCACTTAAATAAATAACCAGAAGAGCATAAATCTGTGCGCGGGATGCATGACGACGAGAGGGGATATGGAGGGAAGCGAGTAGTACTACTGCATATTAAACCCAGAAATGCATTTGACGGAGCAGCAGTGCAGCTTTATCTGATAGTTACAACTACGCAGAGGTGAGAAAAGGCAGAGCAAAAAGAAGAGAAGTGGCAGAGGACAAAAGGACAAACTGCAGGCTCTGCGCCGGTGCCACAGTCTCCAGAGAGAGGAGGGCAGAAGTAACAAGAGGAAAGCACAGAGCAACAAAACTCACTGAGGACTGAGTATAGTTGATTTGGCTGAAGTTGAAATATGTGTCAATCCATTGTACAGCACAGTAATAGTATGTTTCCCAATTTATTGCCAATGGCAATAAATTCTATTCTGATTCTATAGAGGAGACTATCGTGGTCCTCAAAAGTCTAATTTTATATAAAAATATAGAATAATTGTATGATTATTCACGATTATCGGAATTAAGGAAGGAAATACAGAGGTTACTCCTCCTTCTGGTTTACTCTTAAGAGACCCGCGAGCGTGCTCACGTCGTTATTAAGCTGATGACGATCTTTGGACTAAGATCAAAATGTCCTACACTTCAACTACAGAGTACAGATGAAGACTGAAGAATCTTTGCCTACGATGGACGACTGAGAACCTACACAAACAAAATACAAGAATTTCTCTAAATCTTACAAAAAGTACTGTCAAAACTTTCACAAAAAAATAAATTATATGGATATTTTTATGTTAATTTAATTGTCTTCAACCTATTGAGCATTCAGCCTGTTAAAAATACATAAATATTTTTTTTGAAATATCTGATTTTCATGGGTTAGCAGCTACACTTTTAGCAGCACTGCACATGGTTCTTTTGGGACTTCCTTTGTCAATGTTATGCAATTATCATGTAAAGAGGGATAAGATTTGCTCTCTACACATTGGAGTATTCAACCTGTCACTAACTTCATGTGTTTTAGGTGGATTTAACACTGGAAGAAAATTCATCAACGATTTACAGTGAGTTCTAAAATTGTCACTTTAGGCAGCTTTAAGAACTGTGGTAATTGTGAAACCGGTTAATCTCGACATCCCTAATGCAGAATAAACAAATTACACTTTTTGCTTCTTAATGTATTATAGACAAATAAAACGATACTATACTGATCCATAGGAACTGGATACATCCAACAGTTAGACAATTACGGACATTTTCAATCCTGCGAAGCCCTGTTTATTCTTACAAAAGAAAACAGTGGCCATGTTTCTTGGCAATTAACAGTCTTTATACTGGGTAGGGGTAATGATAATGTCATGAATTAAATCGGGGGTGTGTCCTGTTTCCAAGTAATTACCATGATTACCATCAGGGATTGACACACAAGCCAAACACTGGTTTTGGCTAGTAACATTTTGCTCTCACTATGGTCACTCTGGCAAGCTGCGTATAATAATATAGTATACAATAAGAAAAACAAACATGATACACCAATTCTAGGCTTATTCATAAACAATCTACATAAAATAGATTCACCAATAGGGTTCAATTTTTAATAAAAAGAAAATAAGGCCATAAATTAATCATCACACTGAGTACTCCATCCTTTTTCCATGCTCTTAGTGTGCTATAAAGTTTAAACTAATGTGCTACTGCAATTTTGCCGACTTCAAAGAAATAGGATTAGTTTGTGCAAAACCAGACAATTCTGCAGATGAATTCAAGATTGCAATATTTCTATCCAAAGTAAGCCTCTCCAAACGGCTCTCCACCATCACTTTAGTTTGAACGCTGTGACAAAATCAAACCGAAAATGCTACTGAACAATGGCTGTTATTCGGAGAAATCGTAATTCTCCACAAACCAAGATGAGAGTTTGAGCAAGGACAGCCAACATCCAACAGAGTTCAATTCAAGCTGTTCAGGGAGCTCCGTTTTCCCCAAACAATTTTTCAAGTGCAATCTTTGGAGTCACATCAAAGTCTCGGATCAGTTATACGATTTGACACCTTTTCCCAGCCGTCTCAAGCAGAGATAGGAGAACTGGGGATAATGTCAAGAACTGAAGTGGATGGCTGTTTGTGTCTTCAGAGTCTTCATCATTACAAAACTATTTAGCTGCTATATAACAAGACACATTCAAACAACAGCCTGAACAAGCGTTGTACCTCATTATTTTTTAACCACTGGATGAATTAAATATAGCAATGGGAACAGAGAGCACATACCTAAATCTGTACTTTTGAAGAGGAACAGCAAACAAGTGTGTATACAAGACACGTCAGTGAGAGAGAAGAAATGCACAAGGGCAGGATATAAAGATGCTGAGATATAAAGAAGAATGTAGGCTTAATTTAAAAAGATCGCAAGAAGCCACAACATATTTTGCAAACTACATTTATACATTTTTTGCAAACTCATCCTGAAACAAAAAAATGCATGAAACTTATAAATGTTCAAAAGTTGTTTTCTAATTTTCTTATTTAGCTCCATTTAGCCTTGCTTTGATATACCGTGTTGAAATGGTGTGATAAAATATTGCAATAATATCATAATATAGCAATATTCAAGATACTTTGGTATAGCATTTTTTTCCTCATATCATGCAGCCCTATACATGGGTTTCCAGTGATGTCACGCATACTTGTGCCCGCCATTTTGTTGCCCGAAGTGGAATTATGCCACAATACAATAATTAGTATCACTACTCACTCAGGATGAAAATAATGGTCAAAGAGCAGTTAGTGGCAGTAGCCAGGACTCAAGCAGCAGGAGGCTCCCACACAGACCAAACATCTATTTCCACTCCTGAGACAAAATGAACACACTGAAGAGGCAACAGACAACCTTTCTCTGTGATTTTTACCAGATCCTCAGTCAGAGACCATTGATAGACAGACACATAGGCTGATACACTCTTGCACTAGCCAGCGGGCAACAAAATGGTTGCCCTGACCACTGAGGTCATGTGACTGAAACCCATGTATAGGTGCCACTCGCCATCTGTGAACATATGGACAACAAGAAAAAGATCAGCCCCAGGTCTATATATCGCCTGTCCGTCTATGGGAGGGGATCTCTCCTTCCTGTGGGTCTCTTCGAGCTGTCTCTTGTTCTCCACTGTTTAATTGTTTAGTTTTTACCTGGCGCGAAGGAGGGTCAAGGATTGGGGACACCTAGGGCACCCTCCCTCTGCTGCCAACTGTTCATTTGGACAATTCTTGTGATATTGTGCTTTTGATGTGGAAAGCAAAGCCATATGAAGAGCAAAATAGATGAAAGAAAGATCCTGTATCTTTTTTCCCCATTTTGTTATGTCTCACAACACTGCAACTCCACTTCAATATACAATAAAGATTAAAAATAGGAACAGTCTCTTTAAATAGACAGGATTACTCAAACGTGCACACCATTATGAAATGGTTAAACGCTCCAAGGCGCGAGTTCCCTTTCCAGCACAAGCTAGAGCAGGGACCAATATTTAATACATTTTCAGACAAGCCATCAAAGGAAGAGTAAAATGAGTGTGGGAGGTTGACTCCAAAGCACAAACCGTTGCCGCGCTCCCTCTCTTGCCACCCTCTGCCCCAAAAGGGAGGATCGCGAGGAGGAGGAGGAGGCCCGACAAAGGTGCAAAATAAATGTCCCGTTTGCAGGTCAATAAAGCTTTCACAGGCAGCTAGAGCGGCAGAGCGGCGGGCGGTGGCTTTAGCGCGCGGACTGCAGTGTTGTTCTGCTCCATTGGCTCGGTTTCATATCACGCGGGGTTTAATGAAGTAGCCAAGACGAGAGCGTGCAAAACAAGCTCTATCCCGAGGAGCAGAAAGGTGGGGGAAAAGCTATTTAAGCATATTTATTATTAACAATGGAGGCTACGGGGTTATCTGGGGAAACACTATATAGGGTTTTGCACGTATGCTCGCATTTTGCAAGACATATACAGTAGTGTTTATTTTTATATGTCCAATAAAATCTTTGTTCTTGTTGCTTGACATTGGAGTCTTTTTTCAGATATTCAATTGTTTAGGTAAATTGGCAAAGGAAAAACCTGAAGAAAACACCCAAAATTCCACTGAAAAATATAAAAATACTATCCGAGTCTATTCCAATTACTATTATTGGGTCGTTTATATGATTGTTTTCAGCTCCTTTAGGCTTTCTTAATACGCATTCAACAATTTGTGGTGAAAATACACTATTTTACAGTATACATTTTTAAAAGAGCAATTCTTTTTTTTGGTCGTGGCTTGTTATCCTAGGGCAGGGGTCTCCAACCTTTTTTACCTTGCGAGCTACTTTTGCCTAACAAAAAGGGCAGCGAGCTACTCATACTTTAAAGAAACACGTGTAAATAGACCTCTAGAACTGCCAAGATGATCATTCAACTCAATAAAAGAAAATTAAAGTGGTTTCTGCTTTATACTTTGCTATGTTTGGAGATATTTTGGGCAGAACAACAAAAATGCATCTAAAATGTGACTCATCAAGCGTATGTAGAAATGTAGAAAGCCTTTGGCGAGCTACTTGGAAAGGGCTTCAGTAATGAATTTAAGTGCATTTCAGAGTGCTTTTCTGGTTTAGACATAGTTTACACCCAGTTTAGAGTAAATTTAGTCCAATTCAAGCCTATTTTAGACCCAGTTTAGTCCTGGTTTGATCCAGAACTAGACCTGGTGTTGGTACTTGGAAGGTCAAATCTTTTATGAGGTGGTAATTGGTGTGGAAAGTTTGATAACCACTGATCTAGATAGTACTTGTGTGTGAAAGATTCTTGATTCAGAAAGTTTATCGTGGAAAAGGCCAGCCCAAACATTTGAAAAGATTCAATTACTTTTGCGTATTCCATCAAGAGTAGAACAAACACCAACAAAGACATACATTTAGAGGAGAGAATGAGTCGCCAGAATACTAATGCTACTAATGCTAATGCATCCCCCATTTCACACTAAAGCAGTTATCTTTTCTAGTTATTACATCTTTCCCCCTCATGTTATCAGTCTCATGCCCTGTAATGTCGATTAGACGCCTCGCAAGCACAGACGCTGGACTCATCAGTATGCCGAGCCAAAGCCACTGCGTCGTTTGATAAGTGCTTTTTCTCTGCGGCGGCTGCTGTTGTCGTCGGCTTTCCACATTTTACTTTGAGCACCCCCGGAAAAAAAAGAGGAGTTATCTGCTCTGAATTCTGTGCGTAGCTGTCCGACTGTTTGAGAGCATTTTTCAAGCCATAAACTGGATGGGAACTTGTTATAAATTAATGAGAAGGCAAACGCAATCGGCTGCTGCAATCTCCGAAAGCCAGAGATTTCCCCCATCATAAATCTTATGATATTTTAAGCAACTACAGCAAGGTCGAGAAGTCTGAATAATGTGCTACCTCATGTGAAACTCTGAAGAAGTATTTTAGCGCATCAGATTTGTATAGCGTTCAAATCTAGACTGTGTTTAGATCTAGTTTCCCTTTGGTCCAGGTTTTGAACTGAATTGGTCCATGTGTAGCCCTAGTTTAACCCTGGTTGTAGCTGGGTATAAGTAAATTATTAACCATGTTTTACAGCTAATTTGACCTATATTTGAGCTCATTTAGCAATATGAATTACTACTATCTGGAGTGGCAAGCATTCACAACAAGAGGGACCTGGGTTTGACACCTAGGCCAGATGGGGCTTTTTTGGAACCTTTTACAAACATTGTCCAGGATTCATCCGTATCTACCCTCCCCTATACGTCTAGCATGACACAGCCTAGTCTTTAGGGGGCGGGGTCCACCGGCCGCCTCATCTGAGCAGCACAACAACGCAATGCAATACTGAAAGCTAAAACAGCAGTCTGTAGGACACGATGAGAACACTGGATAATTACTGCCTTTTGATGGACCCCCCCCCCCAAGACAAAAACTAGAGGAAAGAAGCAGCAAGAAAACAAACTATGGAGATCAGCTATGTGCTAATGTTACAGCAGCTAAAGTTGTACAAAATCCCTGTTTACAAACGCAGTATAATGTTATGAAACATGACTCTCATAGGACATGCCTGTTTCTGCGAGGGCCGTCTTCCCTCTCCTCTGACAAATCAGAAGCCCGCAGTCGGTATACGTCATGTTAGTATCAGACTATCAGTTCAGTTTAGCTCACTTTGGCCCAGGGCCGACGAAGGACCTAAAAACAGTCACTGTTTGGCGCTCTTCGGCCACGTCTGGCATGCAAGATTCACATGGCAACAAAAGACAAAGCGGGTAGATGGAGTTTGCATGCTCTCCATGTGCAAGTGGGTTTCCTCCATTAACCTTAAAGTCTGTACAACAGGACAAATCCTGAAGCTCGTTAGTCCCGACCAACCCTAGCTCAAAAAGCGTTCTGGAGATAGATCCCCAGACGCTTTCACATTATTCCTCAGTTCAGTCCAAGGATGGTCAAATTGTCAAGGTCAATCTCCCCATGAGGCCCATATAGTACCTTGAACTAAAACTCAAATATTTTCTGAGCTAGTACTTGGTGTGAGTAATCCCCCGTCCACAGCCTCTACACGGACAGCGGCTTGTATCATTGCTATTCTACACTGCTCTCAGATTGCCTGCTGAATCACAAGCGTCCTCCTTTTCTCCCTAGTCCGCGCAGACGAGGAGTGAACCTTAATCCTGTTTGAACCATCCTCCTCCCGAGCTCCACAAGATTAAGACCAATTTCGCTTCCATCACAGCGGCTGAAATCCCAGAGTTACAAACGTGTGGGGCGTCTCAAGTCAATTCTAACCTCTTTCTTTTTCTACACACAAAGACACGACAGCCTCCATGAATCACTTTTGAGTTCAACTTATAATGTTGAAGGTTCTCGACAAAGAGCTAAAGGGATTTTCTCAGAATCGTTTAAGTACGTCTTAGGAGCAATGTCACCATCCGAGGTGGAAAGTCATGCAACTAATGTACTTTTAGAAGTGTTGTAACCATCGTATTATTAATATTCTCAGCTATTCACAAGAATTGAGTCCGTTATCCTCATCGCAAGTTCTCAAAGTCAGTACTTTTTGAATAGCACTTCATATTTCTCATCCGTTCATTGACAAAAGACTAGGCTAATAGACTGAAAATACATCCATCAGCAGTGTGTCATTGCATCTACCATTTTTAGTGAGTACAAGTGGGGTCTTTATTAATAATTATGCAAAGGCTATCAATCACTGTCGGAGCGGGTACAGGGCGTCCTCTGAAGTGCACCACACTTTTTGGTTCAGATCTGGTTAAAAGTGAATCTCTGCAGTCTGATGTTCTGATGTGGAGAGTCCGAGTGAGTCCCGATGTGAGCATAAAAGAGAATAGCGACATGATCACATAAAGTATTCCCTTTTTGATATTTTGCTCGGTGTTATTTCATCCATGAATTGGATCGGTGCTCAATTCCTAGACTCCTTTAGCTAGAAAAGAAGTATTTACGTTTGTCTTGATTACTGTTTAAATTAGCGGGATGTAGCTGTGCGTCTCGTTCTGCAAATTGCTTGGGACATTGGTGATAAAATGGCTTGTGGACACAAAACATTTACAAATCAGATTTTTTTCTTCCCTTTGTTACTAAGATACAAATAGAATACACCAGAGTGAACAGCTACTTTATCTTAAAGAGATAGGCTGTAAGTTTGCCAAATTTGTCTTTTAAACCTAAAACAACCTCCCCTCCTGATTGGAGCAGAAAGCCCCTCGTCTCATTGGTCAACAGGAGTAAAACTCCAATGTCAAGAAACCAACCAGATGGATGTAAAAGTAGCTGATAATAATTAAAAATACAGTATATAACATACTTCATATGTAACTTAAGGTGATAAAGTTATTTTATCCCCCCCACACTTATGCAGTTTGTTCACGGCAATTATCTTTTTGAGAGACAAAGCAATCTAAAATCTAAGGTTTGCAGGTCAAAAAAACTTGTCAATATGTGGAATTGTCATCCCTAATTGCCAGTTTCTGAAATAACTTGGTTTCCCATGGTTTCCAGGTGCATTCAGCGGTTACAATACAGGAAGGTAGGACAAGTCCAGGCTACAGCTGCTTAGTTTTGCAATAAAGCGCTGCTAACAATGTCAACGGCAGTAAAGAAAAGGAATATACAGCACAAAAAACCCACCAAACATCAAAGCTATAACGTGAGGGAGGTTTTGGTGCCTGGTTGACATTATTAGCAGTGCTTTGGTGCAAAACTAAGCAGCTGGAGCCTGGACTTGTCCTACCTTCCTGAATTGTAACTGCCAAATGCACCTGGAAACCATGGCAACCAAGTTAATTCAGAAAATGTCAATTAAATGTAACTCTGGGCTTTTTAAAAGGAGATTCTGTATATTGTGCGAAATCAACTATTTGTTCAGCCCACATACAGATGCAGCATAACCTATAGTAGTGACCAAATGACACGCAGGAGGTGGATTATGTAAAAGAGAACAAGGCATTAGAGCGTAGGGTCAGGACACTTGATGGCGGGAGTTAAACGTTACTAAAAGGCGGTCGGAAGTGATACGCACCATTCGATAGGGCCTGCTGAAGCTCCGAGTCTGATATCACCCCGCTGCGGTCCTTGTCAACCCTGGGGACAGAAAGAGCAAAAGATTAGATCCCACTTCACACGCTCCCGCACTCTCAAGGTACACAATAGCACCGCGGGCACCCGACACTCGCCGCTTGTAACTTAAAGCCGCCGCGCACACGTTCGGGTTTCAACACACCACAGGGGAATGAATGGCGAGTCAATGAGTGGAAATTTGTAGTCTCAGTGCTCCCACGGGGCAAACTCTATATGTGTGGTTTGATCTCCAGACAGTCAAGTGTAACTAATGTGGGCAATGAAGGCTCCCGTAAGGAGTCGGCTTATGGGCCATTATCACTGTGTAGAGTCTTTAGACAGTGATTTGTCTTGTAAAAGTTAAAAAGTTCTGCTTTATTTGGCACTCGCTCAAGTTTAGATCTCGTTTCGTTCCAGGCTCGTCCTGATTTAGACCTAATTTTTTGTACAGCATAACCGACTTTCAAAACTAACTCAAGTTCAACAAGAATTTAGATTGGAAAAGAACTATAAAGAACAGGGTCCAGATTGTTTAAATATTAAAAATGATATTCTTCACATTTGATATATTCTTCATATCTGATATTTTATATACTAACTACAGCTGGTTACACATTAGAGGAGTTTTAGCCAGATTTTGGAGTCTCCCCGAGTTTGGGGAGGTGCAATAAAACTTCCTGGCAGGCAATGGTCTGTCGTGGGACTCCTCATGTGTGTCCTCATTATGTGTGTGGTCTGTGCACTTTGTAATCCTGTTCTTAAATCTCAAAAGATTTTTAAATTCTGCAGTGAGTAGCCAGCTTTAGTAAC
This sequence comes from Lesueurigobius sanzi, assembly GCA_900303255.1. NCBI lineage: Eukaryota > Metazoa > Chordata > Actinopteri > Gobiiformes > Gobiidae > Lesueurigobius > Lesueurigobius sanzi. Next base: position 24,856 of record OMNZ01020958.1, on the reverse strand, counting down.
TTGGGAAAACGTATTCATCAATGATTTTTTTCTCAAGGTTGAAAGCGGATGGTGTATATCGCATACTATCAATTACGAGAACAGAAAGAAAAAGAAATATTTGAAATAAAAGTAACCGATACCCGTCTATTATAATTTGTCTGTCTGACTCTGCTCCACTTTTACTGCTTACTGATGGCAAATGAAGATGTTATAGATCTATAAACCTCACGCTTCCCTGTTTTATTGGCAGATTACGGCATCTCACCGACTAGAAACAAACGCCAACACATACTGGGAGACTTGTTCTCAGGTTAGCATGCGTTTTATTCAAGTACATAAAAATACAGTGACTTATGGGGAGACAATACAGATAATGGGCCAGTTTACTCTCTTCAAGTGACTATACCTGTTTTTTTTTTAATAGTTTTAGACATAAAGTGGAAACAATACTGTACATCTAAATATAAAGCATTTATTGTCAATTTCTTGAGTTTGCAGACTAGTTTTCTCGTATTTCTGTTACTATGACCCTAAAAAGTGACCCACCAATTGTGAAATGTGCTTATAAACTCATCAGGATTTTAGAAATGTGTTTTGACCACATCTATCAATTTATTTTACTCGCTCCCTCTTCCATTATTTCTCATTTTAAAAACTATTTGGTATAGTGCCTTTGACATATAAAACTTTACCTGCAAACAAATAAATTGCCAACTCTTCATGTAGAGTCTCGCCACTGTGTTCCCTTTCAAACAGGTTTATGACTACTTCCCTATTTGTGCAAGTGACTCTCCGTGTGTAATCCGCAAGCACGGGTAACTTCCATGACTGTCTGTGTGCTTTCCAAATAGGTCGACATTTCTGTATCCTTTGCGCTCCTCCTCGGCCAACGCCAAACATAACGGGCCTCGCGAATGTGACTGCGGCTCGGTCAAAAAACCTCCCGTGACTCAGTGGTTCCTTAGCAACAGCTCCGACCCGACCTGTCCGCATAACACGCAAACACAGAGCGAATTCCTGTGCAGAGAAAACAGGAGGGAGGGGCCGTGCTTGGTTAGGGATTCCCCCTCTTTCGCAGGGCCGAACCAGCGCGGACTTTGTGGGCTCCTCTGTGGACGTTGGTGCGTCTGTCAGTGCCGGTAACTTTCCCCGTAGTAAAATAAACACAGAAACGCAGAGGTTAACTGGATATTTGCTCTCCTTGGGTTGAGAAAACATCGCTGGCATAAGGAGAGCTTTATTGCTAAAAGGTGGGAAGTTGTATCGTCAGCAGGGGCACCCAGCCTTTACCAAACATTGATTGATTAGCCGCAAAAATGCAAGCACAATATAGCCTTTTTTCCTCTCGCTGCCATACATTTCTAGGCTCCCTGTAAAGGTAGAGCTAGGTGAGGTGTTAAAAGTGGAAATTAGGCTGTAATGTTGTAGTACGCTCGGCTCGCGGCAAACTAACCATCTGGATATTCACGCTTCGAAGACAGGACAAGCCTGTAGTGTAGTCGAATGGGGAGGCAGGCAGCAGCTAAACAAAAGCTTATGTGGCCATTCAGGGTGTTTTTTTTCCACTGTTTCACTGTTTCCAATGAGCAAGGAGGTTGGAAAGCACAAAGACCGCCTCAATTTTCCACATAAACACGCCTTTCTGACGTCAGCACAGCACCAAAGCCTCAACTTCAATCCATAGAGCTTTATGTACACGAAATTACACCATACCTGCAATCCACACGGCCATTATTTTTGTATTTTGACATGGCAACTATCTAATCTATACACACATGAAAGTCCTATCTTGCTTGTAAAGGACAGGGCGCCAACATGTGTCATACCAACGTCATATCTGCAGAACTGTCAAATGCTTTATGAATTATTTAGTGACCAGCAATAAAAAGACAGAGTAGGAGAGGAACTACTTTACAACCAATCTAATGGCAAGGGTATGAAATAGGGAAAAAGCTGTATGCAATTAGATGCGGGAAAGGCAAGACAATAGGTTGGGCTCATATACTGTAGAATTTGATGGAAACATCAAAGAGAGGGCAGGGGTAAGTAAAACACAGATAGTGGGACAGTTTTTGGAAGATCAGTTAAAACAATCAATCAAAACAAAAGTATTTATTTACCAGCTCATTACCTAATAGACAGATTGGGTTTCCAAACTTGCCATATTAATCTTATTATTGCTGCATTACTGCAGGGACGGGAAATAAATCTTTAAAAGAGTCTTTAAAATCACTCAACACAATATTGAGCATATGTTTGGTGGATAATGTTGTAATATTATTATAGTTGTTACTCATAAACAGGGTATGACAATCATTCTGTGCAATACAGAGTACAGTACAGTGTTTAGCATCTGCAAAGCTCAGGAAGGAATAAAGTAGTCCATGTACAGACACATGTGCTTAAGACATGTACATACTACATACATGAGATGCTGTTATTTCCATGATTATAATTACCCTCTATGGGGAATGCATGCAGCTGTACATGCGTTTCAGTCATGAATAATTATTTTTTTCCTGTTATGGACAGCAGCATTTGAGGACTCTTCTTCTGTTAAAGAATTGATTTATACGCTTCTGGTGGACACAGTCTTCATAATGTATTAATGTGAAATGCATATGGTTAATTACAGGACCACGGGGAAAGCACACATAAGCTTTCTTGCTTCAGCCTACTCCTTTTGAATACCATTACTGTGTAGTGATGTGAACTTGAAAAATGTAAACTAACGAAGATACTATCAAAATTATTGTTTGGAAATGGAACAAAAAGGCTGTAAAGACTACTGGTGAAAAATAGGAATAAAAATACTATTATTAAAACTATGTGAGATATGAATTTGTTACCTGCCTCTACTTGTGATTAAAGGTACTTTCAACTAATGTTTGTTTCACATTAGTTCATCTGTGCAGAAAGGACAGATGTATTAGACATTTAACTTTGTACATTACAGGCCCAGTAATTACAAAGAGGCACATTTTACTGTAGTTCTTAGTGTTTCCCATTCATACATGGTCTAATTTTCTCCCCCACAATCGAAAAACCAGGAGAGCAACTACATTTGTTGCTTCCTGTCTCACTATAAAAATTGAATACAGTGTTTAAAAAAAGAACTTCTAAAATATAAAAGATCAGTACAATGTGACATTTCCCCCCCCTAAATTAATATTAGCTACAATTATTTAAAAGAAGATAAATCACCACTTTCTCTTCCAAATCTGTGGGAAACACTGTATGAGCTCTGGTACAGAAAAGTGTAATGTTCTTGACTAATGGCGGGAAAATGCAGGACAATTGGACTGAAACAAATCAGTTTCCGAGCGTGATGGTGACTCATAGGTCAGAAGGTGTGTAGGTGTGTGCGTGTTTGCCAGGCCTATAAGCAGCACGATGCTCTATTGACTTGGAGATCACATGACCAAAGGGAATTCCAGCACTGCCCTGTCAGACCGAGTCCGAGAGGCAGCGAGCGAGCAACCAGCCGCTCATGAAAGTCACACCGTTTGTCCTACATCTGCGCACTGACTGGCCGGCGCTTCTATTTTTGAGAAGGGGAGATGGGCGAGAAGAGAAATGAACCCTGTGAATACACAACGGTGCATCAGAGAGGGTTTTGCTCCCACACATAAATAATTTGCGAGGGCGTTTCAAAGCTTGTGATGAAGCCCGCGGCAATTCAACGTTGGCAGTGGGGAAGGAATCCTCTGCAGTATTACATAACTCTTTATAGCTTACTTACTATCACCACCACCACCACCAGGCAAAACATATCAGTGATTCCCCCTGCTGCCTATAGCGCTGTGACTGATGCTGCCCACACTTCTGACTTTGACGGCGAGAAGGCATGACTGCAGCCACCACTCGTTTTGTGCCGAGGTTGGGCTGGGAGGAATATGTGTCAGATCACTGCACGGGGCTTTCGAATTAGGCGGGCACACAATGTATCGCCAAACTATTCTCATCGCAAGATTCAGGTGAAGCCATTATCGCAAGAGGCCACAACACATCGCCAAATCTCAGAGGTTCTGTCGGAGATGTTTTGCTTGTTTGTTTGTTTTCTGCTTATACAGGCTGAAACAAAAAAACAATGGTAGATAAAGTTCTTTTTGATACATTGTTTTACTCATTCAGTTCCATTTGACCTACCTGGATTATGATTTTGTTTGTTTTTTTGACACAATTTGATGAAAAACAAAGCATAACCTGCTTACCACTTTTTCTTGTGAGACTAAATTGGTTTGTTTTCAAATTGTTTAGCTTAAAATTGCAATGATTTTGTAATGATATTCAAGGCAATCACAGAAATTTGCTATATTTTCCTCACACTCTCACACAGTTCTCCTACTTCCTAATGTATTCATTCATTATTTTTCATAGATTGGATTCAGCAACAGAATTACTTTGAAGATTTGTAACGATTCTCCTGAACTCTGCTTAGATTCATTCATAAAACATTGGCATATTTTTAGATGCTTAGTTGAAAACTTGCCCGAGTAATCTTTTCAAGGACTACTGGAGGTCCTCGCGCAACAAATGTATTCACAAAATGTAATTGAGGAGTAACTAAGCTTAAGGTGCCCACACACTAGAGGATTTTATTTTATCTTTTGAGACTAAAGATCTGTGCACAGACCACACATTTAAGGACAGACATGAGGACACACATACACACACATGAGGAGTCCCACCACAGATCATGCCATGAGAGAAAGTTTTTGTTGAGCCACGCCTACTCAGACTAAAAATCTGGCTATAAATCCTCTAGTGTGTGTCCAGAATCCTATCCATATCATTTTAAAAAGATACATCAATATCGTAGCTCTTAGTATTGTTCTCCCTCCAGGTGTTAGACGATTTAACCAAAATGTACTGTATGTTCTTTATTCTCCAACAAATGTAAGATTGAGTAAGTGGATATGTTCACAATTAACTTAAGAGCATTAGATTAGGTCCATGTTTTGTACAGTGTCAAATCGTATTGAGAAGGCTCTGTATCGAGGTATCACCTGTGTACCGAGGTATGTATCGTATCGCCAGGTTCTTAAAGGCACACAGCCCTAAGTGCTGGGTAAATAGCTGCATGTGAACGTGTACTACATCATGAGTAGGCAATAGTAGAAGTAGGCTAATTATATGTGTTACAACAGAGAAACGCGCGCATAATATGCAATGGTTTGTGGGTGTGTACGTACAGTATAGACTCCGTTGAGCCATTTCCAGGAAGCTCCACACACAGTAACCTTACACTTAACAAATCACTCGTTTTACTACAAAAGTGCAGCGATCTGGTTCTGGATAGTGCTCTGACTGTCAGCAGCTAAACAAAATCAGCTGTCATCCCTGTCATAGAAAACAACGCGCGGGTTTACAGCCAGGATCAAAGGCGCGTGGTCTCGTGTAGACAGTCAGTGCAAAATGACAGCGATTTTGACACAGTACAGAAGAAGCCCAAGCCAAAGCAGCAGCACTCACCTCTGGAAGATATTCCACAGAAAGCTCTGGTCAGGCGGGTGGTTGATCTGGGGCGGAGGTCGGTACGGACTGTGATACGCCATGTTGTATAAAGGGAATAGCTTGTTACAAATGTGCAAATGAGCTCAGAGCAACGCGTCCGTCTTTCTTCTCCAATCTGTCAGCTCGCCCGTCCTTGTCGTCCCGCTGTGGTCGATTCTTCTGTGCGGTCTCCTCATGCCTCCGCCTCTCCCTTCAGTTCAGAGAGGGGCGTGGGCAAAAACCATTCACCACTTCCTTAGAGAGTGACGTCGCATTTTCCTATGCCCAGTGTAAAAATAACATTTGGTTCAGTAAACAAAAAAAGTGTCCGAAAAATATTGCGTTTAATGCATGGATCTATAGTTCCATGGTTTATGTACTGCTGTTGCTGTGTTTGTTTTTGCTTGTTTAGGCTACTTCACTGCTTGTAAGATTTTTTTTATTTAAAAAATAAAAATAAAAATAAAAAGGGACCTTACATTGCTGATATGCGTTTCCCTCACTTTACTAGTACTACTACATATATATATATACAATATAAGAAAGTAATAAATAAAGCAACGTCATCCATTCTGTTTACCTTCATTGCTAGTCTTTAAATAATAAGTAATAAATAATTTTAATTAAAAAAACACTACAAGCCAGTAGCACGTTTATTCCTTCTCTCAGGTATATCTACGTCCTAAACTCAACAACCCAGTCCAGTTGACAAGTTTGAAAACCTCAACTATGCAAACTACTAACAAACCTTTCGTACTTTCTGGGCCCTCTCAAAAGCACGTGGTTTTTACGTTTGACTCGTGACGTTCACGCAAGGCAGAGATTTGGAAGGCTCGGCCAGCGTTCACTGACAATACGTATTCCTCACCACCTCTCGGGTTTCATTGTTTACTTGTTACGTTTAGAAATACCGTGACCTCGGGCGGTAATGTGTCCCATTAAAGCCGTCATGTGAAGTACAGTGGCCGTGCTAGTGTGTCAGTCAGCCAACAGTAAATATCCAATGTCTCTAAATGTTTTAACAGCAAGAGTGCGTTCAAGTTGACAGCGTAGTAGCGTAATGTCCTACTGTGTTATAGATTTGAACGCATCATATTTTGAAAATGATGAAACAGCGATTTTATTGGCTTATTTCTGATGTATGGCGGGAAACTGTTAAATCGTCCGTCTTTGCTGAAAATTATTTTACATTAGCCTGATCTCTTTTGTTTCTGTCATATTTTCTTGCATCTTGTGATATATTCACAATGTTTTATTATCCAAACGTACTTCAGCGCCACTCCGGCTGTTTCTCCACTGTTTGGTGAGTTTTGATCAAATTAGCATAACTTGATAGAGACAAAAATGCTACTTGACAGATTTGTCGAAAGCCAAAAAGACACCGCAGGTGAACAGAGAAAACATTTAATTGAGTGATATTCATTTGAAACATTTGCTGTATATATTATAGGGGGAAATGCAAGTTTTCTGAATTTTATGTCTTCATATAAGCATGTTATGAATAAAAACAGCAAAGATTGCCTATATTTTCAGCTACAAAATCTTAATAGCCTAATGTGGATAAAGCCAGATTTAAATGTATGGTTTTACTTGAATATATTTACAAATATTTTTTCATAAAGGATTTTGGATATCTTGGTTAGTTTTTGAATACACTGACTGGTTATTAGTGAATAAATATGTAAAATTAAATATTAAAAAATCCCTCCGAACAAACCATCAGAATATTGTTAACTAGTTAGATTTCTATAAATGTGCACTAAAATGTCAAAGTAATTATGGAGACATGTAGGCAACACTATTAGACACCCATTTATACAGTTAATCAGCAAAAAAAAAGTTGATTTGGTGTTTAGTTGTTCTTTAAGTACAAGACTGGAAGATTTGGCATAGGAGCTACTAAAGTGGAGAAGTTGTTGCCACAATATGAGAAAAATAAAAGTTCTATGGAGAAACATTGAATCAGTGCAATAATTACACCAAGTCATTTATTTGTTTCCAGGTGAAAATATATACAGTATGTATATCAAACTGGCCAAAAACCTGAAAATTGAAAAACTTTTGCCTGCAGTGCTGTCTCCATGTATGTGGAATGATCTCTGTTTACTATTTATGCTACTTCTCGTATTTTTTCAGGTTAGCAGCAACAAAGGGCGTAAAAGTAACTCGCAGAGATCTTCTCAGGGTTAATGTGAAGAAAACATGGTAAGTCTGTTTTCATCTGCCAAATGTCATTTGATTTTCAAACTGTGCTTTTTACTAATATGGTAATATTTTGATCCAACAATGGTAAGAATTGGCCATTTTAGACCGAAAGTGTCCAGACTATGGCCCAGGGATTAGGGGTGTGACCAGGGCCGCTGCTAGCCATTTTGGTGCCCTAAGCAGAAATGTTTGGTCTGTTTTACGGATTTAGATAAAGATATATTCAACATAGATACCAAAAAATATTCTTGTGGTACCAGTATCATAAACCAAGTACTGTTAAAGTCCTCATACTGAAAATATGCATGTGTGAATCCAGAAAATAACTTCATAATGAACTGATGTGTCTGTGATTTTTGTTCCCTTTAGCCTGGACATTTTGAACTACATCACGGCCCAGGTGCCCCCTCCACAGCAGAGCCTCCCGAAGCCGCGGTTCTCCCTCTACCTGTCCTCCCAGCTGCAGTACGGGGTGGTGGTGGTTTATCACCGGCAGTGCGGCTTTCTGCTCGGTAAGGACAGAGTCGCTGTGGCGAGCAATGGCAACGCGTTAACATCAGGCAGAACACTGTCCTTGAAGTGACAAAGGCTGTAAACAACACACTGGCCACAATGTGAGAAAACAGAGGAAGTCACAAGGAGGAAGAATTGAAAAGTAAAACAACGGGACAGATAAATCAATGGATTGCTTTCAGATTCTTCACTGTGATGGTCGGTCAATCTCACAAAAAGGGAAAGGTCCGACGTTTCCGTGTTGATTATATGGTACCTTTTGAGAAAAAACAAAGAAAAATACACAAATGTGGAACCTGAACATTATTAGGAACACTTTTTAGTTACCATGCATGAAATACCGTGTAAAATGTTTCAGCCAGACCTCAGTGTTTTTGCTATACACCTAGGGCTGGGGTACCTTAGTAAATTTCTCCATTGTGAGATCAATAAAGTCTGAAAATTCTTCAGTCCTACAATGACCAATTCCTGTATGACTGAGAACTTACACAGTCTTATGTTTTTAGGTACTAATGGTATAAAAAAATACAGAAAAGTTTTGATGTTACCTAGCCCTACAGTGAAGCTGCGTAAACTTAAGGAATACATTTATACCTTGTGAAAACTTCCCCCATCACGCATTGCTTTGGGGGAAAGACAGAATCAACCTTGCGACCACAATACGTTTCACTAATTGCTTTGAGAGGTTTCATTCAAAATCCAATACTCAGCTCTGATGAAGCCATTATCTTTGCAGCCGCTTCTCATTTGGTCTTAAATTACACGTCGACATTGATATTGGCCCCTGACAGATTCACAATCATGCCGTCGTCATGGCTGATGTAAAACAGTGTAATCCAATGCAGAGTTTGCTCCGCGTTCCCCGCTGCGAGGCGACGACCGGATTTTATTTCATTCATTCGTAACGTATAGGATATGCTAATTTGTTTCCGCCGACAGGGTTGTTTGTCACGCAGCAATGTAAAGATCGATGTCAAGTCTTGGTGTAGAAATCCTTAACTTACACACGTAATAATGCACTGGTAAGCAGCAATACGCGGCGTCTGTCAATGATGTGTCTTGTGTTTTGTAGATGAGATCCAGCAAACCATCGACCGCCTGCTCCGCTATAAACGACGAGTTCCTATTGACGTCCCAGAGTCTGACAGGTGACGCCAAAACACACAATTGTAACTAGGAGTGGGCCTTCTTCTTCTTGTTCTTCTTGTTCTTCTTGTTCTTCTTGTTCTTCTTGTTCTTCTTCTTCTTCTTCTTCTTCTTCTTCTTCTTCTTCTTCTTCTTCTTCTTCTTCTTCTTCTTCTTCTTCTTCTTCTTCTTCTTCTAACTAGGGGTGGGTCTTCTTCTTCCAACTAGGGGTGGGTCTTCTACTTCTTTTTCTTCTTCTATCTAGGGGTGGGCCTTCTTCTAACTAGGGGTGAGTCTTCTTCTTCTAATTAGGGGTGGGTCTTCTTCTTCTAACTAGGGGTGGGTCTTCTTCTTCTTCTTCTTCTTCTTCTTCTAACTAAGGGTGGGCCTTCTTCTTCTATCTAGGGGTGGGTCTTCTTCTAACTAGGGGTGGGCCTTCTTCAATAATAAAAAAAAACAATTATATCTCGATATTTAGGGAGACTTCCATTGCAAACCATCGAAAATACTGTATGCAA
>OMNZ01020958.1:0-14660 GCA_900303255.1 Lesueurigobius sanzi | reverse complement strand
CCTCCTCCTCCTCCTCCTCCTCCTTCTTCTTCTTCTTCTTCTTCTTCTTCTTCTTCTTCTTCTTCTTCTTCTTCTTCTTCTTCTTCTTCTTCTTCTTCTTCTTCTTCTTCTTCTTCTTCTTCTTCTAACTAGGGGTGGGTCTTCTTCTTCCAACTAGGGGTGGGTCTTCTACTTCTTTTTCTTCTTCTATCTAGGGGTGGGCCTTCTTCTAACTAGGGGTGAGTCTTCTTCTTCTTCTATCTAGGGGTGGGTCTTCTTCTAACTAGGGGTGGGCCTTCTTCAATAATAAAAAAAAACAATTATATCTCGATATGTAGGGAGACTTCCATTGCAAACCATCGAAAATACTGTATGCAAAAATGGCTGGAAGACATCTTACATTAGATCGCTGTGTTGTCAAAAAGATAATTGTGTAGGATACAGGATACATCATAAAACAAATGCTATAGGCAAAATCTGCCGTGGTGCGTTGGCGTAAGATTGCCCTATTTTGCCAAAACTGTATAAGAAAGTGGACTTTAGAGTTATATTTTTTTTTATTTTACCTTCAACCAGAAAATAAATATCAATTTGAAAATAACCTTTTGTTTTTAGGTACATTTTTCTAAGCTTCATCGTGAAGACCGTCTTGGTGTTTAGGGAGACGAGGAGAATATCTATTAGGGCAGTTGTTGTCTGAAAAGAAGGAAGTGTGGTTTACTGTTTGAGTGACGGACCGAGCTACTTCTTCGTGAATGACTTTGTGAATTTTTAATAAGAAGCTGCTGTTATGGAGCGCGGCCGTGAATGAACGAGCTCCGGTTCCAGCCTCTGTATTGTGCTTTTGCATTCATTTAGCCTAATCATTGTCCACAAATAAACATACTGCTCTTGTATAGAAAGGCATAAAGTTGAAGCTAATTTGTGTGCCATTGATTTTGTCAGACTGGCCTTGGATCTCCCCGATAACCTCTTCATGATGGAGCAGGCCGAGGGAGCGCAGGACCCTTTCTTTGGGCTAATGGCGTCTCATCAACTGCCCAGTCCGTACAAACAGGTAATTAGTAAGTCAGGCTTAAGCTATTCAGGGTCTTGTTTGTTGCGTCTCCAATAGCGCTCAATGGTTAAGGCCACAGAAATCCCCAGCCAGGTTTAGCATTCATAACAGGCTCAAGAAGTGATATCCTGGCTTGTGAGTTTCTTTTTTCAACCAATTCAACCAGTTCAACCAGTAGACACAATGAACATCCCTAAGCTAGTGATATCCTGGCGTTGTCAAAACACCTTATTGCAAATGTAGATTATATCAACTTTGTAAGGCTGTAACTACATCTAATTAAAAACATTAACAGGGTTCCCACTCTACCTGGAAAACCTGGAAAATGCCTTTCTCTAGTCATGGAAAACACATGGAAGATGACAAAAAAGAATGTCAAATGTCCTGGAATAAACATATTTTATCCATGGCAACTTGCACTTTTTGAACTGTATCTTGATATGTATGTTTAATGATTGTATTGTTGGGGACTACGGATGGAAAGTAGCATTGTGCTAAATCTGGTGCAGCCATCTTTTTAATGTAACTGCACATTGTCCTTTAAATAAACTAAACTTCAAACTTCCATTCATATATTTCTCCTCCATTTGCTTTTTCACCGCACCAGACTAAAGACTAGCTCATTCTGCGCCAGAACACATGAAAAACTGTCTTCTATTTCAAAATTTTCCCAGGGGAGGACCCCCAAACCCCCCTTTTTACCATGTTCCCAAGAAAATATGCTTTATTATACGTCTAAGCTTGAATCTCTTCAGACCAAAATGCTATAGACTTAAGCCATTATTAGATCCACATCCACAGGCAAAGAGAACTGCAAAATATGTAATCACACTGTTTTTATATATTTTGGCACTTTTAAATGTCATGGAAAATCCTGGAAAATAATTTCAAGTAAAGAGTGGGTACCCTGATTAAACATTATGCTCAATTGTGGCCTATAGAGTTCAGGATGGTGATGTATTATGGGATTTGCAGCAGGCTTTTCCATAATAAACTTTATTTCAGGTATTAAAAGGTAAAATATTGGTGTTATCGTTCATATTAAAGCATTGTGACACTACAGTCAGTTAGATGTATTACCAGCAGTGACTCAGCAGCTAATGGAGCTGTTCCTCGGCTCGTTTCTCCACTTTTTATGATGTTTCTAGCCAATGCTAGTCTATGGACAACGTTTGCTTGTAGACACAAACATGGCAGATGTCCGTGGTCACAGTGAATTTTCCCGAACTCTATTAACATGCTTTAGGGCAGTGGTTCTAGTCTAAGAAGTATAAAAAAAACCTACATTGAGCTGCAAAATTGACAACTTGTTAAATTAAAATTACTCAAATGAAGTATATATGGCTTTAATGTGAGTAATTTTGAATTGCCAACTAAGAACATCAGCCAGTGGAATCAGTGTTTTTGCACTTAATAGAAGAAACATTGACATTTTGCCCTGCAGTGTAAGTGGTCCTATTTTCAGCTAGGCTTTAGGTCGGCTTATTCAACAATACAATAATATTTTTTATTCAATTCTTATTTTGGGTCACGCACTGCAAAAAGTGTTCTCTTGAGTTAAATTGAAATTTGCTTGAATTCAGAATATTTGACGATTATTTTGGTAATAGTTAATTGGACAATCACTTTTACGATTAATCTTTTGGCTGAGAATTGTATTTTTTTACACATTTTTTTCCTCATGAAGCTAAAGAAACACCAGGTTGGGGACATTTTGATAGAGAATAGTTAAAGATAATGTATGTAGAATGCTCTTAGTCGTTGGACATGTGTGAACATGACATGACACGTGTGAACATGACATTCATCATTTGAAAGCTAAGAACATCCAGAATTCAGTGACTGAGCTTAAACTAGTGAGGCCTGCACGATTGTGAGGGGTTAGTGTCTTGAGAACCAAAATAATAAATGTTAAACATAAATAGCTTTCACCTCATGTAAATATTAGATCTGGACATGTTTTACCTAAGATCTGTAAAAAACTATCATTAAAGAGAAAGGGTTCATACTGGGATGATGGTGGGTTCAGTTGAGAAACGACTCCTTTAGGGCACCTCTGTGTTACATTTTCATCTTTCAAACCAATCGCAATGAAACCAGCTTAAAATATTTCAATACACAATCATAAGTTAATTCATTAAATCTTGTAACACAGTTGAAATATGGCCGTCCTCTAGTCTAGTTTGGACTGGAGTGGACAGCTTGTTTTTTCCCCCTTACTGCCTTTTACAGCTGTATGTGAGATTTTTTGTGTAAATGTGGCACAGCAGTAGTTAAAATGGCAGCAGGACGAACACGAACAAAGAGTTCACTGTCGAAACATGGCCCAAAGCGATTAGTGCCTGTGACTCTTGAGTATTTACAGCAGTGGCCAATAGAAAGCCAACTATCTGCACATGGAGCTGCACTGTAGACTTGGCACCGCGGCTTTCATCGTAAAATTTTGTGTTCCTAAAATGATAAATATGTATACTTGGTGTTTACTAGTTTTAAGCCGTATTTTTGGTCAATTTAGCAGTATGTGTTCTTTACATGTGATGCGTTGCTACAGTTTTGAGTTCCTAAAGAGTGTATTTTTACACTTTTTAGAAAGACTTCTATCTCACTTGCTGTGTCTCTAACATCTCTGTAATAATGTGCATTTTTAGTCAGGATTCTTGATTGACGACTTCAGCCCAGAGCATCCCATAAGGCCAGGCTCCAACACCACTTCTGACGCAGAAGGTACAACTTTATACATTAGAGAAATGATTACGCTACCAGTCAAAATTTGGAAACACATTGTTTTTCTTCTTTTTCCTAGACTGTTCTCGCTGAAGGCGTAAATTTATGAATGGACACACATGGGTTTATGTTTTACACAAATAGATTCTTCAAAATAGCACCTTTTTTGATTACTGCTTTGCACACTTTCTCAGTGAGCTTCGCAAAGTAGTCTCACCAGAAATGGTTTACACTTCACAGACTGTGGAGAACCGCAAAGCTCGTGAGAAAACGGCAGGAGCAAAGGGTGACTATTTTGAAGAATCATCATGAAAAGACATAACATAAATACCGTATTTTCCGGACTATAAGTCGCACTGGACTATAAGTCGCACTGGACTATAAGTCACATTTTTGGGGGGAAATTTATTTTACAAAATCCGAGACCAAGACCTTGAAGGGCAAATTATAATAATAACAATAGAGTGTCAAAATAACAAACATGAAATTATATATTTTAATATATAAGTCGCACCTGAGTATAAGTCGCAGGACCAGCCAAACTATGATAAAAAATGTGAGTTATAGTGGATTTTGGAACACTATCCAGTCACACCTTTTATGCCAAATTGCCGTCAGATTTGTTGTCTGTAAAGAATATTGTACGAGCTATACAACTGCACCATTTTGATTTGGTAATTTCAACCATTCAAATGATAACTTTGATCCAGTAGCGTTCAGTTGCACAGTGTCACCTGATGTTTCCTCTTGTGCGTCCAGGGTTCGTGTCGCCTCCCGCCTCCATCACTCTGAGGGAGCAGGAGCAGTTCGTTTTGGCGGGTGCTGAGGTACGGCGTCTGTCAGAGCGGCTCATACAAAACAGATCCGTCATCATTTCACTTCCTCCGCAGCGGACTGTAAATCAAACCGCGACACAAGGCCCTCGACACCAGTCAACCTCGTCCTATTTGTCTACACTGAGCAAAGAGCACATTAAGAGGCCATTAGATTTAAAAAAAAAAAAAAGGCTTTACTCTTTTTACTCTTGTCTTTACTGACAAGCGCAATCAAAGTAAAGAGGGCTGAAAATACAGTAATGTTAATATTGCTAATTTAAAATTATCCATCTATTAATGCTTTATAGTGGAGTCTATGGAGCTCAACTCAGTGTTTCCCACAGAATGAACACAGTTATGTTTATCATGAACATACTTTAGTGTTTTAAGTATAATACGAGAAGCAAAAGGTATAGTTTTTGATTCTATGACATTATTGTTGTTTTTTATTGTTTAGCTTATTTTTACACCTTGGGTGTGATATTTATACTATGGAGAGCCATCATAGTTATAAACACAATGTTTTGTCCCATTTCAAAACCTGCACTCGTTTCAAAAGTAAAAATCCCATTATCCCCTTGCACTTTTCAAAATAGTTTTAAGGGTGACACCGCAGGCAAATCTCAATTTTTAACATATAAACTCACCTGGAAACAAATAAACCATCTAATCTTTGAAGCAAAAAGTGTAATTATTGCACTGATTCAACATTTCTCCATCGAACTGTATGGAAAACAGCATCATTTTCTCAAAGTACACATTTTTGTCACATTGTGGCAATGACATCTATCACTTTAGTAGCACCTACAGTCTCCAAAGCTTTCCAGTCTTGTACTTAACAATATTTACTGTAGGTATAGTACGTTTGAGATTGTTTTTCCTAGTGTGATTCATCGAGTTTGGAATGAAAATTTTTACAGATTTATTCACTAATAACCAGGGTATCTGCGGGGTCTTAAAAAGTCTTTAATTCAGCCTATTTGGTCTTAAATCCATAGTAAATTGGTCTTAAAAATTCACGCGTGTTTGACCCAATTATTCGCTCACAATTTTGTTTAAAAAATAGGCAAATAAATGCACAGAAGCGTGTCCATGAGTATACAGCTCGTTTACGTGGTCCGAGAAGGCAAAGCTACGTCTCAGATTCTCAAAAGCTATCTGAGACTTAGTTCAGTGGAACAGGCTGGCTTTATTCAGATGATATATATCGCATATGGCCATTCAGCCCAAAAGTGTCGAGATATGACTTTTTGTCCATATCGTGCAGACCTACTGAGTCCGCGCCGATGGAGTATGATAGCTCTGCTCTGTTTTTATTATGAGCAAATGCAAATATAACCGTTGGCTGGACCGAAATGACTTAATGGATTGGTTAAGGGTAATTACTTTGAAGGCCATTGCCATATTTCCAGAAATGCATAAAAACACTTGGGACATTAGGTGTGCGAGCTCTGGAATGACATCCTAAATGTGATTAACACCAGACAGCCATAAAAACTCTGGGAAAATGAAGTTCTTAAGTTTGTACATCCCACTGTGGTATCAGTTTGACAATTTGATCTTTGCGACTGTGATTTTCTTTACATTCCATTTATATTGTGCATTGAAAAACAGACTTAGACTTAGACTTTATTGATCCACAAGGGAAATTACTTTGTCAGGTCTTATTTTTGAGATTTTGTGCTCTTGAAAAGGTCTTACAAAAGTCTTACATTTGACTTGTCCACCCCTGAAGATACCCTGAATAACTAAAACTAAATATCTAAACAAAAAAAGTAAACAAAATCCTCTCTGAACAAATCTTTTTAGCTCATATACCAACAAAATAAAACCATCAATTACATTTTGCCTTATTTTTATATGAAAACACAAAATTACAGAAAACTTGCAATGCATTTTGTATGTCAGTAATGTACAGCAAAAGTTTCGAATTGATCTCTTCATATACTGCATCGTAATCTCAGACAGACGGCATGTTAACTATTGTATGATACAAAAACAATTACACTGTCTTTCTAAAACCGTTCCCACACACTCCACATTGTTACCACTGTCCCGGCTTCACCCCTGAGTCCTCTGCCGTTGAAACATCTCAGAGGCTCATCGTGTCTGTTCCTCTACAGTAACAGCGCAGCACACTTCTGTCACCGAGCGTCTGATGAAGAGTCTCTCCTCCAGCGCCGTCTGGGCTCGATAAGATCTGACATAATCACATCACGTTGTTATCACTGGAGAGATACAAGGAAGACAATTGCTCTAATCCGCCCGCTCTGTTACTTTTGGCTTCACTTGGACTTTTTTAATCAAAGTTAGAAGTGTAGATTTAGGAGCTGCTGTCTGTTGGTGCAGCGGTTCTCAACCGGTGCAGTCGAGCTATAATGCCAAGCCACGAGCCGAATAAGAATTGGCCGTGGTGGGATTTATGGTTCTTTACAGGGAGCCGAGTCTTTGGGATTCAATCATTTCAAAGAGCCGTTCAAAACACTGTCTCTATTTTATATTGATTTGAAAAAACATTATCTATTAACTATTTTCTGAGACCTGGTCACTGACAGGAACTTCTTTTTGTCATTCTTATTATCTAAAAGAACAATATTGTCACCCTTTGAAAAATGTGTATGTGAATTAATTTTAAATAGGGGAAACCGGGGATGATTGTAACAGCACCACTTTGACCAGTCCAGATAAGTGAAATATGATCCTACCAATCTGTAGTCCTTCCCTCTCTGATCAGGCACAGCTAATTTCAAGATTGAAAGTTGATGCATGAAGATTTTATCTGCAAAAAAAATGATTTTGAGACAAGAAAGTCATTTTTTGGCTCCTATCTGTGTAGGAATCCGTCTGTGTATTTTTAGCTCCTACTTAAAGTGTTGTGTTTTAGGCATAAAATTCATTTTCTGGTCCCCGGTTTTCATACTAGTTTGCTACTACAGTTAGCTGAACATTATAAACAGGGGCAGGGATGGTTGCAACGCATGATTAAGCAGGTGCTACAACCCACCCCGCTAGTGGTGAGAGTTGTAACAGAGGGTACTCTTTGGTTTGACTCCTTCTCATGGTGTTTGTGTTGCGATTATAGGAAGGAATGTTATGAGCTGCCATTTGTAGACAACAAATGTAGGTATTTTGTGTAAAAGTTTGAGAGTCACAGCTCAAACGATCCATGAGTTACAGCCCTCAAGAAACCTAATAATAAGAATAATAAAAGGCTTACACTTGTATTGCGCCTTTCAAGCCTGATTACCAAGTCTCTCAAAGCGCTACACTGTATACATCATCCATATAGTGGTGACGGAAGCCCGGCTGCCATTCTGCGCCATCACTCTGACCACCACCAACCATTCACTCTCATTCATTCATTCTATTGTACATGTTTTAGTGGTAGGGGAAACCTACACAGACACGCAGAGAACATGCAAACTCCACACAGAAAGACCCCGTCCGGCGGCCTGGAATCAAACCTGAGACCGTGTTACTGTGAAGCATGAGAAATAAAGAGGCTACAACAGCTTTTGCAGCTGATTCTTAAGTTCATTCAGGGAAAATGTGGGTAAAATTGACTTAAAAGTAGATCTGGCACATTTCATAACTGCAATCTTGAAGAGCAGTTCTAAATGGTACAAATTATAGTGGAATAAACATAAAATAATCCAATGAAGCTTAATTATGATCAACAGAACTCATTCTAACAAAATATTTTACTTGGCTCTACCCCATTTTTTTTGCATTTTTAACAGATAAATATATTTTTCTTATTCAGCAAGACAGGCTCACAACCCAGTAAAGATTATCCCGCATCCCACATTAGGGTCCCGACCCCCCAGTTGAGAACCACTGTCAGTTGGTCCGTGTGTGGAAACAGCGTCTTTTTTCCTTCTGTTGCAGCATTTTGTCGGAGCAGATCTTCCTGAAGCCACAAATCAGGAGCTGGACTTGTTGATGGATGAGCAGGACCAGTTCAGACAAGGTGCATTTCTTAATCACAAAAGAGTCAAAGCTAAATAATGTACAGCAGTGCCAGAGTTATTTCCTCATTGCTCTGTTCTCATGTGAACCAAACATATCATTATCAGTGCTGTTAAAATGCTGCTAAACTAAATATTGCACATGCACATAGAGGTGGGCAATATATCGTCTACACTACAAGGTGATATCGAAGTCAAGAAATGAACAAAAAGCTGCAAAAACTGCTGCCAAAACCTAAAAATGAAAGTGTAATCTCTCAAAAAAGTGAAATAATGTTATTTTTCTGCACTCTTTTTAGTTTATTCAAGATAATTATCGTTATTAATCATTATCTTTTTGACGACACAGGAATCTAAATTAATACATTTACAGGTACCAGCGAAGTCCCCCTAATTCAATCATCTTTATTGTCCATTCTACTCCACGTAAATGTCTAGATATTCATTTTTGTTAATATCGCGCACCCCTACATACACAGTAATTATCACGCACAGAAATCGGGTGAAAAAGGAATGGAAAAAAGTTTGGTTCTTAAAAAATGATTTGATTGTAATCTTTGTTTGCGAGGTCAGAGAAAGGCCAAGCCCCATGTCCAAAACCACAGCCCCCAAAAGTGCAACAAAAGATTCAAAATTCAAAACGAATAAACAGGAATTGTTGTGTTTTTGGCATCTTTTCATCTGGGTGTGATTTTTATTATTATTTTTCTAAGCGTTCAGTTTTTATAAATCGTGTTTTGACAGATTTGGAAGTGCAGCAGCGAGACGGGAAGGACCAGAGCAGGGACATCATGTCATCGATTGATCAGTGAGCATCGGGAAACTAAAGTTTTAAAATATAAAGTACTTAATTCCTTTGGCTTTACGTGTGTGCCGTCTGTGTTCCAGGCTGAGGGAGTCGGCGCTGGGACCACACCGGGACAGCGTGTTGCCGCAGGACGAGGAGACGGGTCAAACCGTGGAGCTTCAAAGGGCCCCGCTGCCCCAAGAGATGACCCCCGAACACGTCACCATGCCCACCTCGCCCACTGGGCCAGAGCAAGAGGTCAGATTAGGGCAGTGGTCTTCAGACGTTCCACAGCAAGTACCACCTCATGAAACAGCTGACCTTTCCATCAGGTCAAGATCAAATCAGAACTAAAACTAGTCAAAATGGGTCTGAAATTGAGCTAAATTGGACTAAATTCTGTTTAAACTGGGTGTAAACCATGTCTAAACCAGAAAAAACACCTAACATGACCACCATAGATCGTATATTAACGATGGAGGAATATTGTCCTAACTAGTTATTGTAA
This sequence comes from Lesueurigobius sanzi, assembly GCA_900303255.1. Classification (NCBI taxonomy): domain Eukaryota; kingdom Metazoa; phylum Chordata; class Actinopteri; order Gobiiformes; family Gobiidae; genus Lesueurigobius; species Lesueurigobius sanzi. Next base: position 4,822 of record OMNZ01020958.1, on the reverse strand, counting down.
TTTCATTGTTACAAAATGTGTATGTTTTCATTATAACAGGGTTTCCGCGCTGCATTAAATGAATTGTCTCAAAAATAAGGCCTTAAATGTCATTAAAAAGCGTAAAATAGAATTCAAACTGGCATTAAAACAAACGTTCTTGGAAAATGAAAACATTGTTCAACTACTTTTACTGCAGAAGTTTGACAAAGATCCAAAAATGATTCTGCTGTTTGCAAAAAAAAGTGATTCACTATTTATTTATTCAAAAGTTGTCAGTTGTATCAAAATTTGTATTGAATATGGAAATTAATATTAAATACGCACTGATTTGTGGCATTTCTGGCATTAAATATGTAGAATTTGGGCAATTTTGACTTGCTGCTACCGGCATAAACCCTGTATAAAGATTGCAATTTATTTAAAATATAGCCCAAATGGGTCACTTTTATTTCTTTTCATACAAGAATTCTATTGTGTACTTGGCATCTTTTCAAAATAAAGAAGCCCTTCAAGAAATTGAGCCAAACCAAATGTTTTTTTTAGCATACCGTTACACCCCTATTCCTTCCCATTCTGAGGCTATGATTTATCCATGTTTGGGACTGGCAAAAGGACTTTCCTGTAGCTGGACTGAAGGTGTTTTACTTGTCGTCTTGAACGAACCACTCAAGAGACGTGACATAATGCTTTTGTTGCTACCACATTCCTCAAAGTGACTCGTACAGCCGTGTCAAACCAAACAGTTTCCATTATATCATGGGCTTTGTTGTTGTTTTCCCTTCTCTTCAGGTGATCGTGCGTCCCGTTCGGAAACCGGGTGGAGCTCGCAAACGTCAGCTGGTCTTCGCAGATCCCGAAGCGCAGATTTCAAATAAAGACATGAAGAGGCAGATTGAGAACCCCCAGGCAGAGACCCTGAACTTGGTGAATAATTACAGGAGATAAAAATGTGTCCAATATCCACACAAACAACCGTGCCCAAAGTACGGCAAATAGTTTATCAAGAAAACAATGTAAATATTTCAGAAACATGACCTATTTGTGTGCCCAGATCAAGGTAAACATGTTCCAATCAGTCGATTTTATATAGTTTCTTTATTTTTTTATTTGATCTGTTTTGGCTCTTGAGTAGGGATTTCAAGATTAACCACTTTTATGATTAGATTACAGTAGGTAAATTGTGAGAATTTTAGGAGCAACGGTAAACCACTTTTGTGAGTATTTGTGTGAAACAGAGCTCACTCATCAGTAAAGGCTGGAGAAGCAGCATCCATAGCTGTCTCAAGTGTCCCGTTTTGGCCCTCTTTCCCGCCATTTTCCTGTATTAGTATTATCCTGTAAATTTCCCGCATTATAACAGAATAATTATACAAAACGCTCTGTCCAGACTGAACTCTGTCTCTAGTCTCACGAGAAAGGCCACCTGCAGCAGCCTGGACGGCAGATAAAGTTTGTGCGACAGCAGGAACAAATCCGCCAAGTGCCCTGTTTTGCCTGGGAAAATATTCTATTATTCTATTATTACTATTATTTTCAAATGCAAAACTTGACAGATACGAGCGTCCAGCGTTGCATCCACCCCAAAACACAAAGTCAGCGACAGGTTAAAAAATCCAATGTGCAGAGAGTAAATCTTATCCATTTTTGGATGATAATTTCATCATCACCAGAGGAGTCCCAAAAGAAGCCTGTGCAGCGCTGCGTTTGTTATGTCACGGTAAAAACAAAAGTGAAAATGTGCACTGCATGGAAATCAGCTGTTATCTAGGTTCTTTTTTCTTTTCTTTTTTTCTCTCTCTCCAAACCATGAGTGAACAGATCAGAGAGAATATCTTATTATGAAACATTCTCATTTGCTTCATTAGGTGTGGCTAATAGTAATCTTCTATAGACTATTATTTTTAAATTATTATTTTAATTTATATTTAACATAGGCTCAATGTTCGATAGGTTTTCAATTGGTCTGTGTTACAACCATAGAGCAAACAGGGTCAGACAAACTCGGAGGAGGCTGAATCATAAGAGTTCAGTGACCTATTGATTTTCCTCTCTTCGCCGATCTGTGATCAAAGGCTGCTGTTTCTTAATTAAAAGCGCTCTCCAAGTTCCCCGCTGAAGCCGATTGATTACATACCCTCCATGTTTTAGGTAATTTCCTGAGAGAGAGAGAGAGAGAGAGAGAGAGAGCAGTTATTGGTATTGGTTTGGCCCGGGCGCTCTCTGTGCTACTCCTACAAATTAAGTCTGAATGAATGTTTTTTTTTTGGTTCTCAGTCTGAGATCTTGGTGAATTTGGCCTCCGTGTCCAAGTACGCCCCTGCACAACTCTTCGGTGCCCCCTGTGGAGGTGAGTTTGCATCACATTGCCCAAGAAACGTCATTCAAAACTACATTATTGCCTGGTTTGGTTAGAAAAGGTGAAATACTTAACAGCATACACCAAGGGAGAGGCATCAGGTGTTATTCGGGCCATGATTTAGTCCCGCTCTTACAAAGACACACCAACGCTCAGCCGAGGAGATGCTTTGTCTGTTGTTGACCTGTGTCCTGTCCAGGCCTCATCCACCCTGACCTCAAGTCGCTCTGGAAACACAGCGCTGTCGTCACTGCTCTGCCCGAGGAGGACGTGAGCGCACAGGACGACGACGGGGAGCAGGAGAGAGAGGTTCTGAGGAAGAGGAGGCGCTCCACCAGGAAGGAGGTCAGTAAAGGAGGAGATAGGTAACATATAGCATCTTCTTCCGACACAAAAAAGAAAAATATTGCCACTATTTTATAAAATTCTTAATTTAATACAGCATTTGTGAATTGTGGTCAAATTGCAACATAAACTACAATGTATGTACTATGTATATCCACATTTCAAAATCAGGTGCACTGTGTTATTTAGACACGCTCCTAATGACCAGCAAAACTCAGTGTGCAAAGTGCAAAGTATGGATTTGTATGAGGACTTAGCCTTTTTAAATCTCATATTTTGCTGCCTTTAGTCTAGGGCTGGCATCCAGACTAGTCTCCTCTGTAAATTCCAAACTGGAGACTAGTCTGGAAGTGCTACCGCAGGAAAACCACAGCTTGAGACGGGACTGAGTCAGGAGAAACCACGCACATGACAGCCAATCACAGCGGAGGTGACGACGTAGAGCGACTTCTGTAAATGACCAAGACCGTTCAATGCGTCTAGAGCTGGTTGCCATACCCACCTTTTTTCAAACAGAAAGAAATGGGTGTGGTTAGTCAACATCCTGCTCCCAGGTCTGAGGAGAGGTGGGCCATTCACAGCAAAGACATACATTTATTTGTTCACTTTTTAGGTATTTTTCAATGATTAAAAAAATTATCTGTTATAAAATAAATGGTTTTGCTGCTTGATATTATTATAAGCAGCACCAAAGTGTGGCCCCTTCACTTCCTTGCCTGGTCATTTCGCTCGTCGTGGCTGGAAATGTTTGTGAACCCATGACTTGGATGAAGCTGGTTTTGTAACTTTGTGCCTCTCTGTCAGATGTCCAGTGACTCAGGACTTCAGCCTGTCGACGGATCATGTGAGACTTGCCTTTCTTTCTTTCTTTCTTTCTTTCTTTCTTTCACTCATCTCTGTCAGGGCTAGAAAGGCATTCCATCAGGCAATTCATTTTCACTCCACAACTTCACAGCTATGATGAAAAATACCATCATATTAGTGAGGTGTTTATGCATCTTACTGAATCCTTAAGACATCAAGAAGTTACGCTTTGCAGTTTTCCCTTTTTTTGCTGATGAGCACAGTATTTATTGTAATTACAACTATAAAAATGGCAACTATTTATTTATATACACAAATCAGAGGTGTACAATATATCGTCTACAAGATAATATTGAAATCGTTGTTTGGAATTGGAAGATATGCAAATTTACAATATTGATTCTATCTCCAAAGTCAAGAAATGAACAAAAAGCTGCAAAAACTGCTGCTAGTATCTTTTAGACGACACAGCGATCCAATTTAATACATTTACCAGCACATTTTTTCATATTTTTGATGGTTTGCAAACAATGGCTTGATCATCGTTACCGAGAAAGTCCCCCAAAACAACAAGGTGTGAATTTCTGTTAAGATCGGCCACCCCTACGACTGCAAATGTACAAATATAGTGACAAAGGTCTCAAATTGGATGTTTTTCGACTGCTTGCAAAGATTAGAGGTTAGACACAGGCACACGTTATGATATTATGAAATATTCAGGGTTTCGGTGTCAAAAATAAGGCCTTCAAACTGGCATTGAATGACATTGCTCAACTAGTTTTAGAGCTGGCGTTTGTCAGAAATACAAAAATGAGGATCTAGACTTCAGTTTTGGCAGAAATTATACACCATTTATGTTGAAAAGTTCTCTGTATCACATTTTTTACTGAATATATCAATTTATGGCAATAAAATGTAGTGTTTCCTACAAAGACTAGTTGCCTTTTTCTCAGTTCAGTCTTCAATGTGCCACGGCTTCTAATCAAACAATACAAAATACAAAAGGCACACAGCTAGCCTTCCTAAAAGAAATAAATAATTCCTGTATTATGTCAGTCTACCCCTGGGCAGCTGTGGCTACAACAGTAGCTTATCACCACCAAGAGTGGAGTGAAAGAATAATGCCATGTGAAGCGTCTTTGAGTGTCCAAAAAAGCGCTATATAAAACCGATGCATTATTATTATTATTATTATCTCATTTTCTCTAAATCGTTGCTATTTTTGTCACTTGACAATTGATTTGTGTTGAACAGCTGCCCTGGACGTGTTGTTGGACTTGTCTAAAGAGGACAGATCTGTGAACGACGCCATCACTCCGGCCGGCAGATGGCGAG